>JAVTVY010035843.1:0-149547 GCA_036873755.1 Hanleya hanleyi
AGAGTTAGCTGACCCTGGTTTGGTGGCGCGAAGTGACGATGACGTCACCGATGACCTCGCTTCCGGTGATATCACTTCCGGGTCAAAGGTCACTTCCGGGTCAAAGGTCACGTCCGGGTCAAAGGTTACCGACGGTCACGTAACGGCTCAGCAAGATTTATCTGCCCCCTAAAGAAGTTACTTCAATGCTAGCTTCAATGGAAACCAACTCATGGATATTTGCGGTATGGGGTGTAGCACCTTGTTTTCTCTATCTCACCATCTAGAACACGTTGGGAGGGGTTTCTTGGCCACCGGGTGAATTTCGCTGAAAAGTTATCTTGCGCATGCGTAGTGCATAAGCAGATCTCGGATGGACGTTTTGGGGTCGAGGTGGGCCAATATTGGTTCGATTAGATCGGGAGAGGTATCAGAGTGAAGCACTCGGGAGGACCCATCCAACCGGATCAATGGGTCGAGGAAGTCAGGCTATGACGCACATGCTCAGATAGGGAATTATGGGAAAAGTGCATTGGAATTAATGGAAGCGTTGGGGTCTTGATGGACCAATATTGGCCCGAATGGGCCGCATGCGGTATCAGTTTGAAGCACTCGTGAGGAGAGTCCGACTTGACTGGTGTGCAGTGAAAGTAGGGCTATGGTGGGCATGCGCAGGCAGGTAATGGTGGCAAAAGGGCATTGGAATGGACCTCTTAGGTTCGAGGTGGCCCAACATTGAGCGTACTGGGTTAGGGAGGGTAACCATGTGAAGCTCTCTTCGAGGCCGATCAAGTCAGGGGTGGTTCCATGTAAAACTTTTCCGAAGAAATCCAGAACACGGACCCTAAAATATGGAAAACCCTATCAACCGGATCTAGATGGTTAATATCATATCCCAGCTGATCGTGGCCGGCTTAGTGGTGCAGGGTTAGTAGTAGAGAAACCAGAAACCCAGTATATTTGCCCTATGGCATTTGTGGAATGTTTCACCGTAACGCCTTAACGCCCTATCTGAACGCCTTAGCGCCCTATTTTAATGCCTTAACGTCTTTTAATAACACAGTATGCTAAAGCCTTAGCGCCCAAGCATAGCAGTTTATACCTTGTCTGAGAGATTATACAATGCTATTATATAACACTAACGTGTCGATAAGGTGTGTGTATCAATCCATTCACACCACGGAATAAAACATGTTAAGACTTGGTGGTCCACGATGGCGTCTGCGCTTTACGCGGAGCCATGTTCGGTCTGGCTACCTGAGTGTGCGTGGGCATGTGTGGGTGTGCGGTGGTGGTTGTGTATGTGGTGGTGTGTGGTGGTGGCGTGTGTGTGTTTGTGGTGTGTGGCGGTGTTTGCTGTGTGGTGGTGGATCTTCGCGGTGGTGGTGGTTGTTTGTGGTGGCGGTGGTTTGTGGAGGAGGCAATGGTGGTGGTGGTGATACGCCTACATCTACTATGCCTAGTTCCATAATGTCTCCATGCCATAATGCAGACAGTTGAGAGAAAGCAATATCAATACGTTCACAAGTTCTCATATTATCCCCTTCCTCTCATCATACCGCTAGGGAAGCCGCGTTGTTTACAATTCAAGTATGCTCTTGTCCAATCAGAAGCCCTCATTTGGGGCTGTATCTGTCATATTCGTTCTAGCCTGTCAGATGTATTCTTGTCTGTTCTTGTCTAATCAGAAACCACCATTTCAGAAATTTGATCCGGTTTTTCTAATAATCGTCGGGCCGGCCAGGATACTGTAACGGCAATTTGTACCGGAACAGCCGTTTGGTATTTTGATCGCATTTTGTAGGGCCTCGGTGTGTGGTAGCCACTTATCCTCTGCCAGGTGACGATTGGTCTTTATGATGATCCTGTGCATGGGGTCGCCTTTCATTTACTGTTAACTGTTCATAGATTGCCATGTCTATTTTCCTGGTGATGGGGTGCATTTGGATGTATGCCTGTTGTAATTTATCCTGTCCGGCGTCCTCGACCGCTGCAGCGTGAGTATTAATAGCTGTTCTCACAATACGATCCCAAAAGTGGGTATTTCCTCATTCAGGCTTTTCTGGGACGTAGCCCATCTGAGATCAAGTTCCCCATATCAGTAGATAGACTCTCAGCAGTCTCTATTTTGGCATCAGTTGGCGGACTCGCAGAATCAGCTGCCATATTCTTATAGCATCTGCGTCGGCTTCTTGTGCCTCGCTGTCTTCAGTCCCGTGTATATTATTCTGGTGTCGCATCATATCGTGACGTCTGGTGCACGTCCATTCGAACTCAGAGCAAGTATAGCCCATGTTGACGGTTGAACGTCGACTGTGCAAGTTTTTGGGATACGCTCGTTAGATGGACAGTAACGCCCGCCAAAGCCCAGCATAAGCTCCCACGCCCGGTGAAATAATTAAGAAGCTTTGATTTTTCTAGATATTCCATAGAAATGACACTAATTCACCGCAATGCAGTGACGTCCGTCAACGCCCGTCGTTTCGCCTTAACGCCCGTCTCAACGCCCTGATGCTCTATGTTAATGCCCTTTTCAACGCATTAACGCCCGTCTCAACGCGTTACTATAGCGGTTAAAGCGTCAAGCTAGGGCGATAAGGCGTTAAGGTGTTAAGTTAGGGCGTTAAGACGGGCATTAAGGCGTTGAGACAGGCGTTAAGACGTTGAGATAGAGCGTGTTAAGGCGTTGAAACGGGCGTTAAGGCGTAACGATGGACGCTGACAGGCGTCACTGCATTTCGATGAATTACTGTCAATTCCATGGAATAGCTTGAAAAATCAGAGCTTCTGAGAATTCCATAATTCATTATTTTCCAACAGAAGACTATTACATATGGCTCCGAATTATTTGTATCTAATACCGCTCAAGCCGGTGCTAGGGGCCGTGCAGTCATGTTAATTCAGCATATTCACATGAACAGCCACAATAAAAAATGTGGCTGGGATACAAGTCATCACAAGGATCAGTTTTGGTCCTTGTGATGTTATAGAAATACACAGTCAGCATATTTGTCTGTGGGGGTCATATGACTTCTTACCCAGGCATCGTTTTCCACCACCCCCTTTAATGTTGCGTTTATATAGATATGATATCCATCACTCCATATATTATGACTCCGCGTAATTTCAACATTTTAGTACCTGCATGTCCTCAACATTTCGACCTCGGAACTGCAAGTAATCAGCTCGTAATTTCCACTCGGTATATCGGAACCATGATTGTTTTGCAATTATTCTGGTTTCATTCATCGAACAAATCAATCGTGTACCAAATATTTACACCATTGTAAAAATCCGTGTGTTGAATATGTCAGTCACATTGTGGTACCTTCAACGTGTTACTCACTATATCAGTGTATATAGAGCAACCATTTCGAAATTTCGAAAAATCTCACCATGTGGCACTAAGCACTTCCATTCCATGTTAATTTATTACCAGGACGGAGTGTGAGGGTGAGGGGGCAACTTAGATGAAGAGACCTATAAAACATTTGGTCCCCCAGACTTCAAGCGGCCCTGCAATAATTTTCAAAACAGTTGCAGTGGTTGAGATTTCAAGTATACACGATGTGCAATGATTTATACATTCTGATGGTGGTTGGTGAGATTGGCCGTATCCTGTGTGTTATGCTATATAAGCTTTCAGAATATTTATTTTGTCTGCTATTATGGATAGATGACCAATTTCGAAGGTACAGTGATTGGACTTTAAAGTATACGTCTGGAAACCAGTGGATATTTACCAGGAAGAGAGTGGGGTTAAGAGAGAGTGTGTGTGGGGGAAGCCGACAAAACATATTTATCTAAGAAGTACCTTCCAATAGAACTGACAAAAATATTATCACTCTGGTTGCAGAGCCTTCAACAATTTCATGACCCTCTCCATGACCAATATTGTTTTGTCTCATACATGTGGAGTATTGAAACTAAAACAGTTATAGCTTCGATAAGTTTCATCCAATCACTTGAAACTATTCGGTTTTGAGAGTGAAACAATGCCTTCCGGGAATCAATGTTGAAATTCGAAAGAGCCCATGTATGATTATCTGATATACATATAACATATTGGAACACCAAAAGCTTTAAATTTTCAAATTCTACCTATAAAATAATCAGCTTAGACAGTAAATAATGACCCCCAAACTGGGATGTTCAAATTCTATTCGAAAACTGATTCGAAATTTTTCCAATGTATTGGAAATCAAACAGTTCTGAATTTTCATATTTTGGTCGGTCTTGCGAGTAAGGATCGATAGTGTTCGGGCCTTTAACTTGTAATACTGAGAAGCATGCTATCGAGACTCAAGTGTTTACCCAGTCTATTGTACCCATTTGTCTCGTGTCACTGCTGGTACCGGAACATAAAAGATGGACCCAATTTTCAATCAACTTGCAATTTGAAATCTAATCTGTGTTCATGAAACGATTCAGTTTAGAGAGTAAAATAATACCTCTCATGAATGAATGTTTAAATTATATATGCTATATTCTCAATAGTGTGTTGTCCCCTATACATGTAACATATACAAAAAGTATCTATTTTTGCAATCAATCAACCAATCAACAAATCAAGCAACCAACCAATCAATCAACTTGAAATTTGAAACTGATCTGAAATTGTACTTATGTATATTAAACAATTCAGTTGGGGCAGTAAAACAATTCAGTTCGGGCAGTGAAACAATGGCAGTCCTGGAATGATCTTTGGAATTATTTCCCATCTCTGATATGTCTTTCCAATGTATATCTACTGTGGAATAGCCACTGTATTTTCTCCTGTATATATCGAGATAACACCTGAACACACCTCCCTCTCCCCCCCCCAACCTCCCTCTTCTTCTGATGGGATATTGGCTTTATTTCAGAATATACTAGAATATATATTTATTGTATGCTTTTATCTCAAAGGGTTGACATATAGAGATAAAAAACAAACAATAAAAGTGCGGAAATTCTTGGCTGTAGATTGACTTGTACAATGTAGTTAATAACATGTATATATGAAGTATTGTTTTGCTTCAGAAGGCATATTAACTACAAGTACATATGTACATATGAATAGTAACTACATGGATACATGACTAGTAATATCAATGTAAGAATATGGTGTCAGGGCTTAATCTCGGGCTTAATCTCGGGCCGGGGGTGATAATCTCGGGCTTAATCTCGGGCCGGGTGTGATAATCTCGGGCTTAATCTCGGGCCGGGGGTGATAATCTCGGGCTTAATCTCGGGCCGGGGGTGATAATCTCGGGCTTAATCTCGGGCCGGGTGTGATAATCTCGGGCTTAATCTCGGGCCGGGTGTGATAATCTCGGGCTTAATCTCGGGCCGGGTGTGATAATCTCGGGCTTAATCTCGGGCCGGGTGTGATAATCTCGGGCTTAATCTCGGGCCGGGTGTGATAATCTCGGGCCGGGTGTGATAATCTGTTCTGTGTATGGAGCTTTCAACATAAGGTCAAACCTAAACTAGTAAAATAATCACAATTCTGAGATTTCATTAAAAAAGTTGTGTTGCTTTGTTGAAAATAAATTATACCAATACCATAACTACTGTACTGGTAGTATTTCATGAGTTTTTTTAATATATTCATATCTATAGTTTATGTATGTAGTACCATTGCTCATGTTAATTAGACTTTGGTTATAACAGCGGAAAACAATATGAATCTTAATTCAATTATAGATAACACAATAAATAGCTCGCCATTCCTTCAAGAAAATAGATCACATGATACAATATTGGATTTTTCATCTAACAGACAGAATGACGAATGCAGATTTTCTTTGTCTATTCAACATAGACTAAGAAAGATCTGGAGTCTTTTATCTGAATTTCACATTGAATGATAGATTAAAGATTGTTATTTTGTTTAGATATCCAAGTCCTCATTTATATATAAGAGAATAGCATATTAACCATATTTAGCGGTTAGAATATCTGTATTACCCTTAAAAGACATACATCTAACCGTTATTGAAGATTTCATGGTTTGAACAGACATTCTGAAATCATCCACGAATATTTGATATGTACAGTATCGAAATACTACATGTACAAATTAGTCTGTACAGATGGAATACGATCTTGCCATTTCTTCAAACTGGTGGGGAAGATAATGACCGAGGTTCTTAAATACATTATAACTGTAAATATTTCCCCCCTCCCCCCGCCTTAAAAATGCCCCAAAAATGTTGATGTCCTCTCCATCAAAGTTCAAGTTAAAAAATTTCCCGGTCAACCCACCCCTGGAAATAGATGAATCATCCCTAAGTGGGAAATGGGTCAAACACGTCTATATTTACCCAGTTGCACGAAATCGGTCGAGACTGTTCATTTGAAACTCGCATAATAAGCCGTTTTACCATATACGGCAATAAAACTGTCAGTTATACGAGTGTAGGCCTATTGATTATGTGTTATCAATGTTTACCGTCCAGGACCGATCTGTCTCTAGGTGGCAGTTATAATATTGTGTCTGGTACTGACCTTTTGTTAGGTACAATGTACATTCTTTACACATGTTACACTCGTGGACTTCATGACCATGTGAGCTTTACTTTATTCAACAGTTCGCTTTGTAAAATGAGTTTGTAGTTGAAGATATGACCATTACGCTGCAAACCCAAAGATGTTCCAGATTTCGACATCGCATCATACCACATATGTGAATAATAAATTATATATTCTTTTGGTCGAGGCTTGACCATGTTGCCGGAATCGTATGTGATCGGTCATGTCCGTACCAGAACTAACTTGACAGAACCAGACCGAAATGTTTTGGTCTTCGTCTTGTTTCTTTTGCATTGTTGTGACTCTATGACGGCAACTGTTTGGGTAAACGGGATTCGAACCAACGGGGTGAGAGCAAGCAGTTCTGGTCGTCGATCTGTGCCATTCAAATTCCGATTAAACTTCGACCAACCCATTTTAGGATCTACTTCAATGGAATAATATTTGATATTTGTTCAGCGTTACGGGGAATTATTATTCTCATCTTATCGAGTCGCTCATCTAATAAGAAATATTCACCCTCAGTACATACGATCATGATCATTCTAGTCGACAACGCCCATATCCTCTCAGAGGGTGCTTTGCGCTACACTGCATTTACCGCTGTAGGGGGCACGCCATTTTTTACATGGTTTTTCTCAACCTGTAACCATCTCGGTCATCTATACGCGGTAAGACTGACCCTGGGATCGTGTGTATCCATTTTCACCCTACTTTCAGCAAATACAAGAGGGAATTTCCAGAAATCAATACCACGTGATTTCGTCAGCCAATCAGCAAAAGTCTACCGACATAACCCCAACGTAACACGCCATTTTCGAATCATGTGATGTCCTACTTGTTCAAAATTACAGATCCACCACACCTCTTGTATGATACGAAAGTTATTCATACCTATATATTTTGTAAGCCCAGGCAATATCTGTTTCAGAAGCGGTATGAATATCTGTAATTTATCAGATTTCTCGAGTCTGTTATCCGCCGGATGAAGGCCGAACAGAATCCGGTAAAACATCGGATATCGCTCAGCGAAAATGGAGACACACGATTCGCAAGCCATCTTATGGATGGCGAAGTGTACGCAATGGGTTTTTCCAAAAACCAAGAACTTTTCTATCTGGCTGTTGTACTGATCGCAAAATGTATATTTATCTCGAAATATACTAAACAGGTATTCAGTGTATTTCAACACGCCACTTTCACACAGTTTGAAGGCAGCTTTTTGACAAATTACCCTAGAACTATATGTTGCGGAAAGACATATCGGTGAGTGGCGACTGATATCAATTCGCCCAGGTAGACGGTCGACATGTTCGTTCACTGTGGCAGCAGATGACCTTGTGTCAACTCCGCACAGTCCGTGAGACCCTCACAGCGCTAAATGGAGAGGCGCAATGCAGGACGAAATGAATGCCTGGTAGAGCTTGATATCATATCTGATGTGATACTTCAGTTTGACATGTCATTAATCTGTTCGCCGTGTGCAAACTTTTTAATCGTATTTGTGTCACCTGGATACAAAAATAGAACAAGATGAGTCAACTTGACATACTCTCAAATGTTAGAGAACCCCCCAAGTTCGTGACAATAACCAAGAATACCGTACTACTAATGAGCTGTAAATTCTTTAGTTGACAGACATCCAGGACAGCTCAAATGAAAACCATCTAAAGTTCAGAGCCCATATTTGAAAAACTCGGATCATGATTTTTTTATAGAACCATGGAATTTTCCCTAATAAATCGTTTCATATTATCCAATTGGAGGAAGGGCTTCAATTTCAGATCTATTAAATAAGAATTTGAACTTAGTATTTCAAAGGCCTGTCTGACTAATTCGATATAAGAAACGCCTTGATGCGAGCTCTCATGCACACAGCTCCCACGCTCCAAGCTCCCAAGCACAGCTTTCAAGCTCCAAGCTCCCAGCACACGCCCCCAAGCTACCATGTCAGCCCCAGCCCCCAAGCTCATAGTTCACACATCCCAAGCTACCACGTCATCTCCCAAGCTAAAAGCTCATACATTCCGAGCTACCAAGTCAGCCAAGCTGCCAAGCTCATAACAGGATAATATTGGCTGCATGGAGATTGTTTACAAAGTTACCTATTTGAAAAGTCACGGTTTATGTACTGATCCCATTTTCAACCAATGAACATGAACTGCATTGGAAAATATTCATCTAGGACTACATTTGCTGGAACGAATTTAAATCTTCATTCCATAGAGCGTCGTCCAAGTTAGGCCAGGGAATCTGTCGGCAAGGTGTACCGGAGGTAAAAATTAACTATTGATGTGTCCGATTACGTCCCAGGTTAAACAGGTTCATTCGCCCCTGGAAAACTGACCTTCTCGTACTTTAGTCTGGAACTACATACTGATATTGTTGATTACCACTCCTCCCACTTCACGTGAAATGTACCAAACCACACTCCATGCCAATAAAATTTTAAGAACGCAAATTGTCTTCTGAGACGAGCACATTTCGTCCGTCTGATCTGGTCACGTAGGTATCCTCGTTTGATTGTATGCTGTACAGAACACAGGGTTGCAACTGTCACAACTTTTTTCAGGAATAAATCGAGACTTACTAAGTGAGCGGAACACAATAAAATTCAGCTATGATATTATCCAAAAATAACACAACTGAGCATTCAATGTGGGATATTCTGACCACGAAAATCGATCTTTGGTGGACGTTACGTCATTTACTGCATTTTAACCTAAAGGAAGGAACATTTTGAAACACTTGACACCACATATAGGGTAATATCTGAAGCAATATTGAAGGTAATATTATTGCCAAGCTCCAAAGAATAAATATTCTGCATCTAATTCTGTAACCCACCCCCCATCTTTGGAATTGGTGGAATTTGACATCTAGACTAAATAAGCCCTAATGCGCTGAGACATCTTTCAAATAAAGTTGGAGAGTAATCTGGACACAATTCCCCATATATGTGTACCACGTCCTGTAGGACAATCGAGGATGATAGTGACCTAATTACGGGCTTATCAAGGGAGATGACTCCATTAGGACAAGTGATTTGCAGAACGCCGAGAGCTTAAATAGAAGTGAATTTGTGTACTTTTAGCCTGCGGATCTAAGTAAAATTGCTGACTGGTCGGGAGATTGGTTGCAAATTCAACGTAAAATTATCTCTGACTGAAATCTTTGTTGATGTTAATCTGTTAAATATTATTAGAGCAAATTGCGGAACATGATGTCCCTCCCGGCCGACCGTACTCACGAGCTTGTGGAGGGAGGAGGGGATGATTTCGAGTTATTTTTAGTAATTGCACCATTGTGATATCTAGCATTATCATCCCTTAGCATCCCCTGACAAGAAGAAATGAAAATTATCTGCAAAATCACGATCCCCGTGGATTTAGAACAGCATTTCTCAGATAGAATACACAAACTTCGAAAAAAAACCTCATCTATTTCAGATCAATTGTCTAGGACTCCTCAAAAGGGCATCACGTGTACGGAATTCACGAGTTGCCCAGCATGTTCATCCGCACTGATTATTCAAATTAAATTGTGTTGACAAACATTGATGATTGAATTAAATAAGAATCAGCAAGCTCCGTCTGCATGTTACATTGTAGGTAAAAATGAACTATTGATGTGCCCCATCACCTCCCAGGTTAAACAGGTTCAGTTCGCCCCTGGAAAACTGACCTTCCCGTACTTTAGTCTGGAACTACATACTGATGTTGTCGATTACTACTCCTCCCTCTTCGCGTGAAATGTACCAAACCACACTCCATGCCAGTCAAATTTTGAGAACGCAAACTGTCCTCTGACGAGTACTTTTCGTCTGTCTGGGTTGGCCATGTGGGTTACGTCGTTTGATTGTGTCCTGTACAGAACACAGGGTCGCAACTCTCACATTTTTTCAGGAATAAATCGAGACTTACTAAGTAAGAGGACCACAATAAAAGTTAGCTATGATATTATCCGATAATAACACAACTGAGCATTTAATGCGGGATATTCTTACACGAACATCGACCTTTGGCGGAAGTGACGTCATTTACTGCATTTTAACCCGAAAATGTAAATATATTGATCATTTTGTAAGATAACTTGGAAATGCTGCAATTACACGCTCCAAATCCTCAAACAGGTGTTCCCTGGACCTGAAATTTAAGGACATTGGATGATGGTTTTCACATTAAGAATTTACGGAAATCCCCGAACATGCGACTCTGACGCACAGGTGCATTAATTCTCTACCTTGCATACTAGTCTCCAAACGCTGTCCGAACGCAAACTGATGTTCCTCTCGAACGCATTCCTGAAACTCTCCATAGTGGCATTTTGTTGAAAGGTAAGATTTGATTATGAGAAGAACTGTATTGCGATCGGCCTTGAATCAACCAACTCTGATGGTAACAGTCTTTTACGTTTATCTTAAATGTTCATACCACACTTTGGAGAAAAAAATAATAACTCGGCACCATCAACTTGCTGAAACCACCGGCAATGTCATGACAGGGTTGACACGAGACGTCCACAGTGACGCGTTAAATTGGACTCATGGGCGGGTCGCCTGTGCTGGCATTCTCTTCTCATCAGTGCCTGAGGCATTGTTATTGTCAAATCAAACAGATCAACATCGTTCGGCTTTATATCTTTTCTTGGTTTAACAAATGTATGTTTCCATACTTACTTTCTATCATATACACGTAATGCGCAGATGATTATTCTCGCTTATTGTCAAATGTCATCATCCATTATCTATTTAGTGCATACATTGTTATATGAAGATTATTTTCATGGGAAACATTTGTTCTTAAATTCTAACGTTTCTTAGTTTCAATATTAACAAACAATCCATTTTTACTAAAGATTAGTCTAACATAAACTAGGATGCGAGTATCTCCGAAAATGGAAGTTATTGTGATACATGTATAATAGTCTATAGTTCGGCTATATATAGGGGTTCCAGTAGAAAAGGTTGTAAATGTACAAGCCAGCAATAGAGTTCAACAACAATGATCAAACGATGGTGGAAGATCAGCGAGTAGCAATTCGACCACATTCGCGTCTTCCTCATGTGTCGATCACATGACCTGCTGGGTGAGTTCCGCTCGTTTGGCGTCTTACGATTTGCATGAAGCACGCTAGTTTTTCGTTGTCAGCGTCTGTTCCATATGGGTGAAAGTAATACAAGTTGTCTTGCTTGAAAGCTACCGCACTTCTGAAATATTATCTACCAGAATCAAACTGCGAAACATCGTTTCAAAGAAAATCTCCATTGATTTCAATGTTATTTTCGCGATCATCGAATCTCCCGCAGGCTACGTCTCTTATGCCGTCGACCGGAACTTACCCAAAATGCACCACGTGACCTGCACTTGTGCATCTCCCGAATAAGACAAAATAGACAGTGAGGAACATAATCACTTGAAGACAATGAGGTCCTTAGATGCCATTATTTCATGGTTTAATTTGAGGATTAACTCTGGTTAAAGAGGCATTTGCTATTTAGAGTAAATCCCCCAAAATAGACGGCTATGGCGGAGCGCACTGTGCGGCTTGATTGTCAACATTGTAGCGTCAGAATTGAGTTGTGCGTCTTCACTGCATGTTGGACGTTGTCGTAATGTGGAGTGTCGTATAAGTGATATCATGCCTAACTAAATATGTTACGGAACTGAAAACAGACTGCAAATGTGTACAATGGTTCGATATTAACCAAGACATACTGGATCTGGATAAACATATACTGCTAGGTAACGTATATATTCCCCCAGAGGACTCGAAATACTCAACTGTTGAATTGTTCTCCGAGATTGAAAGTGAAATGTTGGAAATGCGTAATGAGAAGCATGTGTGTCTGTGTGGAGATTTCAATGCCCATACATTAGAGAGAAATGATTATGTGCGGTTTGATGAATTTATGTGTAGCCAGAATGACATAGATGAAGAAGTTATTGATATGATTGGTGATGCTACCAAACTAACCAACGCTGGAATAACAGAGCAAAGAACATCTCAAGATATTCATAGAGTAGATAGTTATGGTAATAGGTTATTAGAACTTTGTAAATCCCATGGAATATTCATTGCAAACGGTAGGGTTGATAGGGACCAGAGTATCGGCAAAAACACTACTACTAAAAATACTATTGTTGACTATGTATACTAATAGGGTCTGCTGAGCTGTTGACTCGTATGAGCTTGTTCCAAGTCAGAGATTTTCACCCATTATGTTCTGATATCCACTGTCCAATTGAAGTGCAACTAACGGGTAAAATGTTAATTAATAGACACGATACAGACTGGCAAGCAAATGTAGACACTGCCAATTCGAGAAACAATTATGCGAGGTTTGATCAAGACAAGCAGGAACTGTTTTATAATGAATTTGATGAAGCTACTATTGAGCGAATGGTGAACGAATTGAAAAGCGAGGAGGGTGATATAGAGAGTATTTGTAACAAGATAAATACAATGTTCACAACAAATGCTATACATTTTTGGGAATGGTAAAGGATATCAAAATAGAGGCCCTAGAAGGACTGGTGATAAGCCGTGGTTCAATAGAGAGTGTCAGATAGCATGACGGCAATTCAATTATGATCGAAGAGTTTTTAGGAGAAGAAAGTCTGATAGAAATAGAATGCGTATGTCAGAAAGCGGTAGGGTGTATAAAAAAAACTTTAAATAAGGCAGAGAGAACTTATAAGGAACCTCTGAGTAATAAGATTATGGATAGGAAGTCTAGTAACCCAAAAGAATTCTGGAAGCTGCCTAATGGAAAAAAAGGGAACAGCTGTAAAGCGTATGTGGAATCACTAGTGGCACATTTTAAGCAGCTAAATGAAGGTGAGCGAGAACTGAATAATGATGAATCCAATGATATTTTGGGAACCGTTACTGACACCGTAATCCCAGTAGATGATAAAATAAATGCTTCAATAACAGAAACAGAAATCCTGGAAGAACCTAAAAAATGGGAAATCGCCTGGTATAGACCGCATTCTGAATGAGTATATTAGCTGTACATTTGAAAAATTTAGAACATTGTATGTGGTATTATTTAATAAAGTGCTAGATGAAGGGAAGATACCTAGCTGCTGGTCAACCGGCATAATTGTGCCAATCTTCAAGAAAAAGGGGGACCCAACTGGTCCAGGAAATTATAGAGGTCACACTGCTTAGCTGCCTCGGTAAAGTATTCACAGGCCTGTTAAACAAGAGACTGAGTGACTATGTTGAAGAATATAACCTATTGTCTGAAAACCAGGCTGGGTTTCGTATGGGTTATAGTTTGTCAGACCATATTTTTTTATTGAAATGCTTAGTCGAACTGTTTTTATTCAGGAAATCAAAGCTTTATTGTGTTTTCGTCGATTACGAAAAGGCATTCGATTCGATTTGGAGAGTCGCACTGTGGAAAAAGTTATTGCAACTTGGTATAAGTGGTAAAATATTTACAGTTATACAAAACATGTACGAAGATGTAAAGTCCTGCGTTAAAGTGAATGGAAATATATCTGAGTTTTTCAGTAGTACTCGAGGTTTAAGGCAGGGAGAGAATTTATCTCCTCAAATGTTTTCACTAATTGTGAATGATTTGGAAAAAGTCCTAATTACCCAGGGATATGGTGACGGTGTCGAACTTGAGTGGGACGCTATAAATGTATTTTTCAAAGTTATGCTGCTTCTGTATGCAGACGATATGGTCATTTTTTCTGACACGAAAGAGGGTCTCCCAAAGAGCTCTTGATGGTCTCCAGTTATACTGCGAACAATGGATGTTAACAGTGAATGTACCAAAAACAAAGGTGGTTGTTTTTAGTAAACGAAGAACAAAGGATTGCAATGCTGTTTTTACATATTCCGGAAAACAGCTTGAACCTGTTGATCATTTTAAATACTTGGGTTCAGAAGTTGCATATAATGGGAGCTTTAATACATGTGTAAAGTATTTGGCAGATCAAGGCCGCAAGGCGATGTATTCTCTAATTGGAAAATGCAGGAGACAGAAACTACCAATAGAATTGCAGTTACAGTTGTTTGACATTCTCGTACTGCCTATACTTCTATATAACTGTGAAGTGTGGGGAACCAGCAATACTGACTTGATCGAGAAAATACATATATCTTTCTGTAAGCATATCTTGGGTCTTAAAGTATCCACTATGTCTGCGATGGTCTACGGTGAATTGGGCAGGCACCCCGTTAAAATAAAGATAAACACCAGGATGATAAAGTTTTGGTGTAAATTGATAGAGGGTAAGGAAACCAAATTGCGTTCAAAAATGTATCAAGTAATGCTAAGTTTGCATGAAAACGGAATATATTCATCGCCATGGATCCTACGAATAAAGCGCATATTGGATACTTGTGGTATGTCAGATACGTGGCACGATCAAAATAGAATATCCTCTAGATGGGCTGTTAATGCCGTGAACCTTAGACAATGTGATCAGTACAGACAGGAATGGTCATCTACTATACATGATAGTACAAAATGTGTTTTATATTTAAAACGGACTTTTGCTTCGAACGATACCTAGGTGAATTGTCTTTATGTAAGAGGATAAATATGACTAGGTTTAGATTGTCTATTCATAATTTACCAATCGAAACGGGTAGATATAAAAATATACCCAGGGAAATGAGGTTATGTACCATGTGTAATGAAGGAAAGGTGGGGGATGAATATCATTTTATAGTTGAATGTAAAGGTCTAGGTCATTTAAGGGCAGAACTGATCCCAGAATATTATACCAGATCCAATAGTATATATCATTACAAAGCACTATTTAATGCAAACCGCAAAATAACGTATAAGCTGTGTACCTTTGTTAAGAGGGGCCTAGAGGCCCTCAAAATTAAATGAACAGATTGTCAGGTTAGCCGCCATGGCATTGATAATTAACATTGTATATGTGTTCCATACTTTGTACTAAGTCAGAGCAATAAACTGATTGATTGGCACACCAAACTTAAATCACAATGCATGTGGTCATAAAATAGATGTCTATCGAAAAATCTGTCAGATTGACTCATTTTTTTCGGATCTCCAGGGCAAACTCTGTCAATTCATCTGAAGAATGACTTTGACAAGGAGCACCAAATTTGTAATCTACATGCATGTGATTATAAAACAATTGCGTGATGCCATCAACCGCTTGTTTGGATTGGAATGATCTTATTTGTATGACCACACTATAAAATCTATTCTCGATATGGTCACATTTTGATCGAACATGAAAGTTCTATGCAAGACAAATATTCGTATTCACCGTGTTTTGTAGTACCGCTACTGCACTAAATCTTATGATAGCTTGGGGGAGATGGAGCTTGGAAATTCGGAGCTGAAACTATTAAACTTTGAAACTTGTTTTAGCGTGTTCCTTCCGATTAGCAATTGTAGTTAGATCGAGATTGACGTTTGAATCTAAAATAAATTCTTCAAATCTAATGAATAGATTGAAAATTGAAAATATTGGAATTTCAATCTAATTATTTAAGAGAGGACGTTTTCAGTCCAGATCAAGAATTATCTCGCGCCTATAAATCAGTCCATTCAAATATACCTAAATCAAAACGGTTATTGCACAATTTATTTCTAGAAAACTGACGAGAGGGTGTAAGCAATAGTATACTAGTTTGAAATACAAGTACGGTGTTGAAGGTTTAATGTATAACGTGGTATATTGACTTTTCTGTATATACATGAAGTGGTCATAACTCGGTCACTCAACGCTCAAGTTAGCAAACCGCATTCATGTGACTTCACTGCAGTACCAGGTTGTACAGGGCACAGGAATTGTAATTTGATATGTTTATGATCATTGAGCTAACAGTTGACGCCCATGACCTAAAAACGTTAAATGTGAAATTCGCTTATTTTATCTGGGTTTACGGTTAAGCAATACATTGGATTCATATATAAAGTCAAGGGACATAAAACACTTAAAGCAATATAAATACTCATTTCTAAAAAACAATAAGAGCAATCTGCATTATCACAATCATTTGAATTGAAGTATAAAATATTATGTTCTCTTGTTTAAGATATCTCCTATCAAATGGTTATAATACTGTTATATGGAATATGAAATAGGTCTTTGGATTAAGGACGCGGATATTCTCTAATGGACGACGGCTGGATTATGAATGACGGACTAGACGCTTGTACTTTGAAATGTTCACGGACTGGCACTGTATTATAGAGACTATCATAAGGCCGTTTCATAATTTCGCACATGTAAAATAAAATATCTCTGATAATTCTGCAACTTTAAATTTGGAATAGATAAAAGCTTCTTATTAGCAGATCTCGTGCAAGGCCAGTAAGTACTACTTCCAAAGCCAGGTAAACAAAAAACAAACAAAAAAGGAAAAAAATGAACCACTGTCTTTCTAAGATAGCACTGTGATGTAATCATTCAAACATGGTTTTTAGCCCCTATCATAATCTGTACTTTTTATGCATGTGTGTCATATACAGCCCATAATCACCAAACATGGGCATGCCTAGGCCATCATACAATTGAATAGATACATTTGTATCCATATAACATTGGACACTTCGTAATACACCTAGACTCTCTGTTCATGCATGCTCTTAACATCAAAACTACATTCTCGGCATGATCTTGAATCAAACATTACACACGAACTTATATGCTGGAGTTTCTTGTTAACTATAGATATCTTTATCTTCATGCAATCGGCCTTGGTTACCAAATATCCATTTACACACTGAATAATTGAGATGGTATTTATTTTTGTAAAGCCAGTCAGGATCATACGGAGATGAAACGCAGGGCTTTAGAAATAATAACATGACTAAAATTATTTTACTTTTAGAATGTATGTACAATACAAATATCAAGAGTACAGGAATTGACCCCTGCGGAACCCCATAAGTGACTTCAAGTTCGTGTGGTTTAGTGCCACCGAACTCTAAACACCGTTTTAGATCCAGTCAATAGTTTGTTAACCACAATAATTCAGTATTGTCTTTACTCACGTATTTCACTTGATATAATGAGATGTCGTGATCGACGGTTACAAATGCTTCTTTAGGTACTGGAAAACTGTACCTACCATTCGTATTTTATTAATGTGCTTCAAAATGAAGTCGAAAGCATCAGTAGCAGCGGTTACTATTGAGTGCTTTTTTCGACAACAGGAGTGCTGATAATATAATATTGAGTGTTTGTTTGAATAGAGCCGACAGCGTTCTCAAACATTTCCAAACAAGCAGGCAAAAACTACATAGGTCTATACTAGTAGAGCTCCATCTATTCCAGCCGTCTCTTCAGTGCTTAATTCTCTCTCTTTCTCTTTAGTGTTGTATACTTAATTTGTAAAGGGAGATTCATTACATGAGTTAGCGACAGCAACAACTTCAGCCGCCTTTTCCAGTAATTCAGAATTGATTTTATCAAGACTTTGAAACGAAATATTTTCTAAACCCAGGACATGGATTTAAGGCTTGAATCTCATTTTCAAACTTAGATGCCAATTTCTAATCAGTAGGGCTGACAAATCTGCCGAATAAATTGCTTATACTAGGCGGATCATAGTGCATCACCGCGTAAGTAGTATATAGCCGTGATTACAACCCATATTTTGCCGGGGGAGATAACTCTTGCATCCACCAGGGGGCGCTGTTTCCAGGATAAAGTTATAGGGAACTCCCCGTCATCTCCCCAAGAGAAGAGGGAGTTCCGCCAGGGGGCGCCACCAGCTCAAGGTCAAAAGTAGTTCCGGCAAAGGGCCCCTGAGCATGTATTCCTCCGTGGTGATGCGGTCTGGTGGTGATGCGGTCGCGGGAAAAAGCTTCCGCGGAGAAAAAAATAGTCCCCAGACTTCAAATACGCTGAATGGTCCGATTAGATCGAGTGAGGTATCAAAGGGAAGCATTCGTGAAGGGGCATCCAGTCATGGGTGGGTGTATGTAAAACTTTCTCCAGAAAAAAGCGGAATACGGACTTTACCTCTAAAATAGGGGAAAACACCTATCAACTCTAGCCAAAAGGGCTGATATCGGTCCCCGGGCTTATCGGGGCCTGCCTATCAAGTCAATGGGGTGGGTGCATGTAAAATTTATCCAGAAAATAAGCGGAATACGGACTTTACCCTAAATTACGGGAAAATGCCTATATGGGGTATGGGGGGTATAGGACCATCCTGGGAAACCTACTTCTCGACATTTGCGGTATAGGTCGTTTTCTTAGTCTCGTCAAGACAAACATGATAGGAAGTGACGCGGAGCGAATCGTTGAAATTTTTGGAAAAAGTTCAGGGAGACCCATATATATTCAGGGTATAGGACCAATGTTTGTCCCACTGGGAAACCTACTTCTAGACATTTGCGGTATGGTTGTTTTGATTTGTTTTCTTAGTCTCGTCAAGACAAACATGATAGGGAGGTCTGTATATAGGCCTATAGGCTGGCTATATGGGGGTATAGCTTCAACCTGGGAAATTCACACACGTTCATTGTGATATGGGCTGTTTGGATTTGTTTTTCTCGTCTCGTCATTTAGAACACGATGGGCGGGGTTTCAAAGCGAAACGGTGAAATTTTTCGAAAAGTACCGGGTAGGTCTGTATATAGGCTCATATAGCTCCATACTGAACACGATGGGAAGGGTCCCGGAGCGAAACGGTGAAATTTTTGGAAAAAGTCACCGAGGCCTGGGTAGGCCCATAGGCCTATACTGCATGGCTATGGGTGTATAGGCCCATACGGTGTGGACGTTTTGGGGTCTAGGTGAGCCCTTAATGATCCTATGATGTCGTATGGGGTCTTATTTTGAAGCTCTCGTATAGGAGCATTCCACTGGGCTAATGGTTCATCCGTGTTCAATGGTCTGCGCATGCGCAGTTATAGAAAGCAGGCCTTTTGGGGGCTATGTGGGTGTATGTTTGGGATAGAGATGGACCGCTATGAGTTCGAATGGGTCGTGGAAGGTGTCAAAGTGAAGCTTGTGTGGGGTAGAGTCAGAATGGCGTGTTTTAAATGCAAGTCGCGTCAATCTGCGCATGCGCAGTTGGGTGTAGTAAGTAAAGTGGTCATTTTTGTCAGTACAAGAAGGTATTTAGGGTAGAAATGGACCATCCTTGGTCCGAATGCGTCCTGGAAGGTGTCATTCTGTAGCTCACGGTGTGTAGACCCCGATTGCGGGGCTGTTCGCGTCATCTGTGACGTCATCGATGACATCATCAGTACGAGTAGAAGCGAAAGTGGACATTTTTGGGCAGTGAAGGATGATATTTGGGGTAGAGAATTACAAGCGTCTAGTCCGTCATTCATAATCCAGCCGTCGTCCATTAGAGAATATCCGCGTCTATAATCCAAAGACCTATTCCATTTCCATATAACAGTATTAGCACCAAATTCAAAAAGACAAAAGTATACATAAACATAGGCTTGTTTCCTGCAAGAGAGAAGCGGTCAACAGTTTTCAATGATGCAGGCAAGACATCATGATGTTCCAAAATATCAAATCCGTATCGCTGATCAGTATTTTTAATCCATAATATTCGTTATAGAGTCGTCATCTAAAAATGATGTACCTCAGTCACGCTTTGATTGTGACTGTTCATATGAGTACCATGAGGATCTTGAAGTACATGGGCTCATACGGCCCCTAGCCCCGGGTTAAGCGGAATTAGACACATGTTACGAAACGTAGCCCCATAGATCTTGCACGCTACGTTCGTATTTTGCTATCAGCATGCGATATGTATCGCCAAATTTGAGAAACTTTGAGTGGAGGCGCTTGGTGGAATAGCCCTGTTTTATAAGTTTCTGCAACAATGTTTTGTGACGTTGATTAAAATCGTCACATTAACACAGGATCTAGCAAATGCTACTAAGCGAGATATGTATACGCCATATGCAGGTCCCACTGGAATATTACTGTCCAGAAAGGGATAGTTTACGATGTCGAAATTGTAATCATCTCTTTTGTCATAAAGTCGACGAGAGAGAATGCCCGCTTCATTTTTATAGAGATAGAGATCTAAATAAGATGTGCCTGTAGGGCTATCTGTAGTTTCCTTCAAATCCAGTGACGGTGGATATATATCCTTCACTGCGTCATTTATATAGCGATTATCCACAGCGAGAAGATCGTCTATATAGCGTTTGGTGAATGAGAAGGAACGGGCTTTGAATGGATCGGTTTTTGAAAGCGCCTGCCTATAGTCATATTCATAAGAGAACCGATACAGGTCAGCCAACAGGGGTGCACAATTAGTACCCATTGGAATACCTATATGCTGCTGATATATTGTGTTGCCAAATTTCACATAGATATTTTTAATGAGAAATTCAAGCAACTCTATAAACAAAGAAACATCCCATGAATGATATCTCTTGTATGTAGTCGAGCTAAAGAATGCTTTATGGCTTCCGACATTAATATATCTACGATCAGTTTTCTTGAACACAGATACTATTAATGAACTTATACGGTCAATAAGGTCCTGATGAGGGATTGTAGTATAGAGAGTCGAGAAATCCCATGTGGATACATGTCTGTACGGTATGTGACCTTTAGCATCAAGTTCTTCCGTGAGACATTTTGAGTTTTTCAATATCCACATACATTCAATGCCAGAGTTCTTGAAAATAGTGGCGCAATACCTTTCCCAAAATGCTTTTACCTCCTGAAGGGCCCTCGTTAATAGGGTTGAATGAAGCTTGGTGGTGCAGCTTCTAGAACCAGCTATGAATCTAGCTTTGTATGGTGATTTATGCATTTTGGGAGTCCAGTATATTTTTGGTATGTCGCTATGATTGGTTGGAAGACAAATACCTCTTTCCCTGAGAAACTTTTTGTGATTGTTAAATAAATCTTCCAGAGTAAATGCAGTTTGGGAGTAAGTAGACGTATTTGATGAAGATATGTCTACACTCAATTCTTTAACCAGCACCTGGTAATAGTAATATTTACATATGAATATTATATTATTCGGAGCTTTGTCTGCTGGGACTATGACGAATTTACTCTGGAGATTTGCTAGAACTTCTTGCGAATTGAGGTTTCTCAGTACTTGTTTTGCTAGGGGAAGAGAACTTCTGTCAATATGGCGGATTGTTTCAACGACCTTGCTCTTGGTGAGGTCCAGCCAATCAGCGAGTACTGTAGGTTCAACTTTTTCTCGCTTAGACCAATCAATAACGTACTGTTCTAATGCAGACAGGACTATCTTCTGGTCCGCCTTCAGATTTATTCTTCTTGGCTCTCTATATTTAGGTCCTTTCATCAGGAGTAATTTCAGATCCGTATCACTCACCACATCAAGGTCACCAGTCACAATATGTTTGCATGGTGTATAGATAAAGTTCGACAATTCACAATCACAACCATCGTTGCATGGTTCGAATGGGTCGTGGGAGGTTTCATGTTGTAGGCCTCGGGGTGTAGACCCCGATTTGAGGGATGTTCACGTCATGTGTAACGTCATTGTTGACGTCACCAGTACGAGTAGTAGCGAAAGTTGGCATTTTTGGGCAGTGAAGGATGGTATTTGGTGTAGAGATGGACCATCCTTGATCCGAATGCGTCGTGGGAGGTGTCATGTTCTAGCTCTCGGGGTGTACACACCGATTTTAGGCATGTCCGCAGCATGTGTGACGTCATTGGTGACGTCATCAGTATGAGTAGTAGCGAAAGCGGGTACTTTGGAGCAGTAAAGGAAGATGTTTAGGGTAGAGATGGACCATCCTTGGTCCGAATGCGTCGTGTGAGGTGTCATCTTGTAGCAACGCCCGCCAACGCCAAGCTCAATGCTTCAAGGCCCTGGTGAAATAGCTCAGAAGCTCTGGTTTTCTAGATATTCCATGGAATTGTCACTAATTCTTCGGAATGCAGTGCCGTCCGTCGTTACGCCTTAACAGACCGGAGAGAGTACAACAACAAGGATGACACATGAGAGAACAACAAGAACAAAAAGTTTTTTTCATATAGTTTATTCTCCCCAATGTTACATCATACCCAAGCTGGGGGAGCCGCGTTGGGTATGTATACAATATAAGTAGACTCTTGTCCAATCAGAGGCCACCATTTGCATTTGTCAAATTCGTTCCTGTCCGTTGGATGTATTCTTGTCCAATCAGAAGTCCCCATTTCAGAAAGTTCCATCTTTGCTCGGTGTGACCTAATCATCGTCAGGCAGGCCAGGATACCGCCGAGGCAACAGATCCTCAGATAGTTGTTTGCGCATTCTGAGTATCTACCAGTGCATGGGTGAATGCATTCATCCGATGGGAAGATTCCGTAATTTGGTCACGACAAACGTGACATTGGTGACCCTCTCCACTATCCACTTGGTGTTGGGGCGCTGTTCATAGGCCCATCCCAAGACATCCAATTGGTCCACTCGGTCCAGCACGGGCTGTAGCGACGCCCGGTTAATGATGGTAAACGGTTGGTCAAATACCCGGATGTTACTGCTCGGGTAAAAGTATCGGACTTGGTCTGTCTCCTTATGCTGCAGTACATAACCAAACGCCAGATTTAATTTGAAGGACGTAGCTTGGTGAATGAAGATGGCTTCCACGTAGCTGGGTAGACGGGCGAGGCGAGTCAGTCGGAAATTGTAGATATCTTGAATAGGGCGATGACGGTGGAAACACTGCCGTATCATGGGCCAATGGCGCCGATAGATGTCACTCACTGGATGGGCGTCCTGTAAGAGATCGCTGGGAACATCCACCGCATCTTCCAGAAAATGTTCGTTGTTGTCAGGCGTATGCCTGGGAACAGTAATGCTAGGGACCGGCTGGATATCTAGGCTCTTCTGAACTGTGGGTATAGGCGGGCTCTCCGTGATCGCATCACCAGTGGCGTTCGTCTCCTCGGGCTCATCTTCACTACGTCTGACCCTCATGGGTGCCTCTTTAGTGAAAAGTTGTAGCTCATACCGTGGTGATGAGCCATGAATCAAACGTTGGTGCTGTCTTAACTGACTAGGTCGTTTGAAGAGTTGACCACATTCATCACAGTGTTCCGTCACGCCCTCGTGGAATGAGCGTTCGTGGCGCAGTAAATGATCCTCCCGATTGAATGACCGTGCGCAGGTTGTACAAGTTTACCGAGCATCGTTGTGGGCGGAGGCCTCGTGGCGACGTAAATTGTATAGACGTGTAAACTGCTTCTGGCAAGTAGTACACGTGAACATCTTGATGGTTGACAGAGTGTCTGATGAAACGGCCAGGCCGCTTTCCTTTTATAGCACGTTAGCTGGTGATCTATTTTTAGCACAATCAATTCAAGTATCTCCAAGTCGACGACCGAGATGTACTGGTGTATGACTGAGCCACATTGCGTACGTGTTTGTGTTTGAGTCAACCCGTGCATTATGTCGAATTACGTTCTTTCCGAAAACTTCCTCTCATCGCATCAATATCCTCAGACCCATTCAATATAAACACAACCAAGAGACATCAACAACAACAACAGGCACATTGCGTAATAAACGTGTTATTATCCTCACACCGCTACCACCACCACTACCACCACCACTACCACCACCACCACCTAGCGTTGACGCCGTCGACGATCAGCTTGTAGACATATAGAGTATGTACGGCATGTTATGGTATTCATCAGTGCATGGGTGAAGCATTCAGCCGATGGTGTAGTCGGTCAGCTTGGTAGCGAAAAACGTGACATTGGTCATCCTCTCTACGACACACTGGGTGCTGGGGCGTTGTTGTTGGGCCCATTCCAAGGGATCCACGGTGTCCAGTTTCTCCAGCATCGTCTCTAGCGACGCCCTATCTGTGATGGTAAACGGTTGGTCAAATACCCGGATGCTACTGCTCGTGTAAAAGTATCGGACTTGGTCTGCTTCCTTATGCTGCAGCACATAACCAAACGCCAGATTCAACTTGAAGGTCGTAGTTTGATCGGTGAAGATGGCTTCCACGTAGCTGCGTAGATGGGCAAGGTCGGTCAGTCGGAAATTGTAGATATCTTGAATAGGGCGATGACGGTGGAAACAATGCCGGATCATGGGCCAATGGTGCCGATAGATGTCACTCACTGGATGGGCGTCCTGTAAGAGATCGCTGGGAACATCCACCGCATCTTCCAGAAAATGTTCGTTGTTGTCAGGCGTATGACTGGGAACAGTAATGCTAGAGACCGGCTGGATATCCAGGCTCTTCTGAACTGTAGGTATAGGCGGGCTCTCCGTGTTCGAATCACCAGTGACATTCGTCTCCCCGGGCTCAACTTCACTAGGACAGACGAGTTGACCACATTCTTCGGATGGACGCTTGGGTGGTCCGTGAATTGAACGTTCATGGCGCTGTAAATGATCTGGGCACTGAAACGACAATGTACATATCGTACAGCTATACCGGGCGGTTCCATCGTGCCTGGTAGCCCCATGGCGGCGCAAGTCGTGCCGGCGAGTGAATGATTTCGAGCACGTAGTACAAGTGAACATCTTGGTGGTTGACAGAGTGTCTGATGAAACGGCCAGGCCGTTTTCCTTTTATAGCAAGCTAGCCGTTGATCTATTTTTAGCACACTCAGTTCAACTACCTCAAGTCGAGGACCGAGATGTACTGGTGTACGACTGAGCCGCATTCCACGCGCGCGCGCATGTGTGTGTATGTGTGGGCAGTGGATTTTACATTCGGGTTTCCCAGTGGGTTCTTCCATTCGGGTACTGTGGTTTTACATCCATGTTTACTGTCACGTGACCGGAACCGGAAGTTGCTGGTGCATCTTGTACCCTAGGATGTTCACGAATGTTTCACCATGCCTGACTTCTAACAGGCCCAGGTCCAGAAGCTCACATGTCCTGCATGTGAATAGTCAGTGATATTGTGTTTGTGTGTGGATGTGTGTGTCTGTGTGTATGCATCTGTGTGTGCGTGGGTGAGGGTGTGTGTGCGTGTGCGTGTGCGAAAGGTGTCAAGTGGGGGCAGTTGCATGGATACACACCTTTCAACCGGGGACACCTCGGCAACCGGGGACGTCCCCGGTTGACCAAAGGTCCAAAATCGCTTTCTCTGTTCATTTTATAGCACTCTCTAGTGAAAAAAGGTAAAAAAAGCTTATCTTTCCAATAGTCCCCGATTTCACTGTGTGAAAATAGATACGGAGGGTGTGTTCGTGTGTGGCGTGTCGATTGGACAAAATTGCGGCCATACCCTTGTGTCCCCGTTTGCGCATGAATTAGTTAGTCACGTGACAACGAACGAAGAGAGATAAAACGAGACTGAAGAAAGAACAATACACGATTCGACTGCGAGCAATATTGTACGGAACGTAAGTTGAATTTTCTGATTTACTTTGAAACACTTGTTTGATGGACATAAACCGAAAACGAAACGATAGGCGTACCGTACCTAGTCAGATATTTTGTTTGTCCCCATGTTTCTGCAAATCAGAAGAAAATGCCAGAAGACAACAACAACAACAATCTTCCTTGAGGAATAGTTTATTACTCAGTTGTTGATACTTCAACGTTGTCATTCGATAAAGTGATAGACGGAAAACAACGACAACTAGATATTGATGGTACAATATCACGGCCTTTCCATGACGTCCCCCATAGGTATTATTTCGCTGTATTGTGATGTGGCATATACTACAAATACGGAATGGAAACATTTTCCGGAAAGTTTAATTTGTCAAGATTGCGAGCGCCTTAGATCGAGTGTGAACTTTCATCGTTATGTGCCGTTGTTCAAACAATTGCAAAAAAGTTAAACGGTTGAACGTCTATTGTATTCTATTTGAGTCCCGCTCTATCTGGGCACTGAATATATGTCGCTCAATACTGATTTCGTCGTGTACAAACGGCATGATATTTCAGTGGGACAGCACTATAAAATGGCAGCATTAGATCTGCTCTGTTACAAGTAGGTACCCCTGCCCCTCCCCTCCCCTCCCTTCCCTTCCCCGTCGTGATATAGCTGAAAAAATGTTGAAAGCGACGTTAAACCCTATTCACTCACTCACTCGTCGTGTACAACAACATACTTCAAACAGCATGCTAATTTGGGGCGGAAATTGTATGCCTGTCTACAACAATGCGAATGCATTCTTACTGTCAATTCCAAACACATATATATATTTCCTCAATCAAAATTGCTGACCTGTACCAGAAACTTCAGCCTAGTATCCACAGATCGCGTGAAATAACAACGAGATGCAGTTGCAGAGATGTCAGTTCACTTACGTATTTTGGCGCGCAATTTTAGTCGACTGGGTATTGTTTTTCAATTAGTAAACGAATCCCTACCTTCTTTGCACAGTCCATTCTTACTTCATCTGGGAACATTCCACGTAAACGGCGGCATCGAATATTCCCTCGTTTTAGGGTCTTTAATCCTAGACACCTAAATGCCTAAATGCCATCCCTGCCGCGCTTGCTTAGAAAACAGCTAAGTTCCTACGCTCCCCGTGAAAGGAACACTCGCGCGTATTTCAAGACAGACGCGCGCACTTCCGGTGAGGCAAATTATTCACCTTGTTTGTTTACGAATACCAGTATCGCTAAGCCCCTGTCTACGCTGTAGTATGTCAAATTAACGGCTTTCTCGTAACTGTTCGAGTTTTCCCCAATTACTGTTCCCAGTACGGAGTCATTGTCAACGAAAGACGAAAACTGGCTGCGTCCAGCGACGTCCATGAAACGTGTTCAACGTTACATGTAGTAATAAAACATCAAAGTGTGATAGAATTGGTTATATGTTCACTTGACATGTCCCTATTTAGCCTACATATCATTTGCAATAATAAATTTATTGATGATGTCCCCATTTGGTTGGTTTTAAACATTTGTCCCCACTTGGATAGTCTACACTTGACGGGAGTGCGTCCCCATTTTAGCAGCATCTTTCACGGCGAGTGTGAAATGTGTGCGTCCCCACTTTGACTAGCTTGAACACTTTTGGCAAATTTCAGAATTTGATGGATCCAAAGGTCCAGTGGGCGTCTCTATGATTGCCTTTATTGGAATCTGAGGTTCATTTATCTCTTGGTACCTTATTAACAAAGTCCCCATTTAGGGGGGTTGTGGCAGGCGTCCCCGGTTGACACCTTTCACATGTATGTGTGTGTGTGAGTGTGTGTTGGGAGGGAAGGGGATCAACAGGCGTTACTTCATATTAACTGCACGAGCTGCATGAACTGAATTACTGTCTAAATAATCGTTGTCTACTTCCCAAAATCAGGGCTTTATTGCGATTCAAGATTTTTTTCTAAATTGAATCTATCTGGCCGTTGGGGACAGTATGCCTCCCCCTACCAAACTTTCTTCCCTATCTTCGAAACGACAAAAAACATGAAAGCTGGTCCTCCGTGACTTGGGAAAAATCTATTTTATTTCACATCAGACTATTATTTACAAATTTATCATGCAGTTTTTGCAAAGAAAACACATAAATAAAAAAAATTCGAAAAATCACCCAAAAAACATCTTTTGAAGATGACGTTACTGTGGCGTCATCAAAGTGACCATCTTGGATTTTTTGCATTTCGTCCTTTCGGCGACGCCCATCGTTAATTGGGGTAATAGTTTCTCAACTTGTGTATTTTGCATTACTACCCACTTTAGACCCAATCGATTATTGTATGTTCCAACCCAAATGATGCTTCTCCCTGTTTTGACATCTTCATGAATGTTTGATTACCATGTATTAATTGCATATGCTTCCTAAACTTAATGTCTGCTTCATGTCATATAACACATACGGCAAACATTAGACATGTGTGGTGATGTTAATGCTCGAACATTCTCATTAAAATAAAATCATATGGTCACGTTTGTTCTTTATATACTCTCAATGTAAATGTACACAGACCACTACATCGTTCAGATGTATGTTACATGAATCGTGTGCATGGTCAGTGTACTTTTGCATGAGCGGAGACTAAATGACGGAAAAGCTTGGTCACCTGAGTACAGTTTTAGGGAAATTCTGATTCTGACTCGTCGAGTCATTGAACCTGAACAGGGTTTCAACTTCTTTAACAGCTTGCTCGCTCCCCATTTCACCTCGACCCCATCCTTCACCTCTGATCATGGTGACGACACTAAATCTGTTGCTGATCATTGATCATGCTCCTACGTCACTTCCGGTGATGACGTCACTTTCACTACACCCTTTCCTCTCTGAACCGAACCGAACTTAAATCAGCACTTTGCTCGCTATTCATTTCACCCCTGGCGTCGTCATTTCACCCAAGTCTTCTCCTTCCATCCCGGCCTCTCCATTTAACCCTGACCCCTGATCAAGATGACGTCACTGATCGTGAATGTGAACCTGCTCAGGATCAATGATAATTAACAAAAACACTTGATTTTATACTACTCGTATAGTGTTCGGTCTTGATCTGGCGAAGTTTAGATTTGAGAAACACGGCATATTTCATACCACATTCAGAAAATATAATATCGGATCAAGTTGAAGATATATACATATGAAATATTTACACGGCATTTTAGAAGTAATTTTGGTACGGAAATTCCAAACTAATATATGTGAGATAATAATATCTTTCTCGGAAACTCCGATTTGTTAATCCGTGACTATTATCGGTGGTGGTCCGGATTATTTTACACCGTTATAATATGCACAAATGTCAGTGGAAATTCAAACCTAAATATTACCGGAAAATAAAAGTATATCTGTTTGATATTATTTCACCCCATATAGCAATATATACCTGATGAAACAATTCTTCCCTACAATCTAACGATGTCACCCCTAACATGCTCGTAATAGACTCGTCCAAACTACGTGTCGAGATCATTCACGGGCTAGTCTCTACGTGGCCGGACGTTAACCTACCTTAGAGCGACACAACCTGCCATTGGAAAAATCTGGAACTACATCTGAATTCAGGTTGGTAGATTTCTCTCATTTAACGTTATAACTGCAACATAGGATAATAAATTCAATGCCACAAAGAAGTAAGAAATCTCCACCACATGTATCACATTAAAACTCTTTTGAAAACACAAAATGACAGACACCTGTCAAACCTTTAATGTGTTCATGAACTAAAAAAGCCAGTAAAATGAGAATTGACATTAGAAAGAGCGAAATAAGAAGCAGTTGCTAACCTAGCCCAAACATCCATCAATAGCGTTTCTATGTACACAAAATATAATTTCTTTTTGAAATATAGAATTTCAGGTTGGGTCATAACAAAGACTGCTAAAAGCTACGTTAAATCCTACTCACTCTCACCAAATATAGAGATTGAAAATCTCCCCTCCCCCCCAAAAATACTCATTTTCTTGCATAATTTCTGATGGTGAAATTCGGATGGTGGCCCTTAGCTCCAAGGTTCACCCTCTGTACATAGAGATTTTGCAATACTGCTATTTACGTTGACATTTACCTTGCAACAACGTTGCATCACAACGTTTCTGAAAGGACATTATATCTTTGTCACAACTTTTCAGCAAGGTCCGTGTAAACTTGCACAGTTCAATTTTCGTTTTTGGATTCTGAAAATCAAAATTTAAAATTTGTCCCTCAATTTTCATTTTTTCTATTTGTGATCTCAAAAATCAAAAATTGAAATTTGTCCGCCAATTTTCAATTTTCGTTTTTGTTTTGTTTTGCTAATCTCAAAATCCGAAATTGTAATTTGACCGTCAATTTCGCTTCGCCCAAAAATGAAAATCAAGTATGGAAAATTGCCTCGACTTGTCGGTTTCTCGTTTTTTGATTTTAACTTTGACGTATCAATGTTAAGTTCGCAAGTGGAATGGTTATGACGTCATTTCCGGTAGGACGAGTAGAATAGAAAACGCAAATCGTGTCGTATAAGAGGTGTGGGGCGTGAGAGGCATGTGGTCCACCAGGCCTCCTCGGGAGCCAGTTTATCGATCGATTTGTTAGGGTATCTATACACTGCCTTGGTTAGTTGTCCATGGTAGCTCTGGATAAAAATAGAGCAAGGGGTATCCTCTAAATCAAACCAATCTGTGAACAGGCTCAGATAGCTCATTACGCTAATCCACTGCACGGTTTGAGATGTGACAGGTTCGAATTTCATCGTTGGCATAAGTACTTTGATATCAGGCTGAAATCGACATCGAGAGTCAAAGCTAAAACCACCGACTGTGATGCCCACGTGCTAATTCAAAATAACCTCGGGGGATGAAATGTTCGAGATTGAACTCAAGAAATCACCAAAAATGTCCAGCAAAACCCTGTACGAGGATTTACGATTTACCTGGACTTGTGAAGATGCACCAGACAGATCTGGACAGGTGGCATCCCGCTGTTCTCATTGGTCGTTGGCATTAAAGCTTTAGCCAATCAAATCGCAGTCTTACATATTCTCGTTTCTAAAAATAGATGTTTAGAGCGCTGTAAAAGCAAACAGCATTCTTGCACACAACTGCTATTTGTTATTGATTTGAAATATAGTATTCATAAGGATACCAACAAAGATACAATACCAATAAGAGTAAGCATCGCGGTGAAGGGCCGCGAAATCCGTATATGACAAGCGGCCCGTAAACCACCATTTCAAACAAGCACACAACCGCCACGATTGAAGCCAGACGTCTGAATGCTTCAATGCTTGAGATCCAATCTTCCTTCTCTATTTTTTAGAACCAGCGTTCGAGCGTTCAGATGCCCATCAACGTTCAGCGTCAAACACGTTTCAACGCGTTAAGTGGCTGTGTGGACGTCAAACGCTTTAACCCGGGAAGTTCCTTCGGTGGGGTTATGATTAGGAAACCCACGCATTTATTATACTATCCTACTTTAATGAAACTCCCATGTCTATCAACTTCGTTGTTCTCCATATCATGCTTCACACCTGCTGCACATACGCCTACTCGATCCTGCACATGCGCAACTGGCCCATTATAATCTAGCTCGAATGCTCGGGATCTATAGTGTAGTGAAACTCCCATATGTTTCCCTCTACTGGTTTTCTATATTATTCTCCACTCCTGCCTATACAACCCGATTTGCGCTTTCCATTTTTATTGTTATTATACATTTGTTTGTCGGTCAATAGCTCGTTCAGAGCTAATGTTTTCTGGTTTGTATATTATACCGACGCTAAATAAAGTTTCTTACTCTTACTCTTACTCTTCCATACCACTCCGCGGACCGAAAGTGAACCCATAAGCCTTGCGCGTGCGCAGTTAACATTGACGCGTCAAAGTTAAAATCAAAAGACGAACAACGGACAAGTCGAGCAATTTTCAAGGAGATGGCACGATAAGGCGGGATTTTGGCTAAATAAATAAATAATTTGGCTAATAAAATGTCCTATAAATAATTGTGTTATAATGTAACGGCGAGAGAAAACATATGTACACAATATGTAAAAGTTCTAGCTCGATTGGTTCATGAGTATGGTTATGACACGAAACTGGAATCCGCAGCATGTGCCATTTCGTGAAAAATGGGTCTAACTCGAGTCTTTTAAATGCACATTTAGACATGAAGGACCCCTTAGACCAAAAAACCATTGGACTTGGTGATGTGCGATGGCATTATATCTGCTGGAAAATCTCTTTGGTCCAAGGGGTCCTTCGATTCTAAATGACCTTTTTTCACGAAATGGCACATATTGCGGATTTCAATTTCATGTTATGACTACAACGATAACGCAATCGATCTATAGAACTTTTAAATATTACGTACATATATGTTCTCTTGTCGTTACATTAAAACACAATTATTTTGAGGAAATTTTATTTTTTTGGATTTCAACCGCATCACGTATAGGCAAATATCCCGCCCTATCGTACCATCTGCTTTGACTTTTATTTTTGCGAGAAGTAACATGAAAAACAAAAATAGAAAAAAAATTGGTGGTCGAATTTCAATTTTTGATTTTGAGAAACCAAATCGAAAATTGAACTGTGCAAGGTTACACGGATCCAGCAACATTTAGTTGTCAGCTGAGATGTTACTTTCGCTTGTAAGACCGTTTCTGTGTTTGAAATAACGTATACATTGTCTCAACGTCAGCGATCCACGAGTTGTAATAAGACAGACGAACAGACGGACATTGCAGATTTAATGTTCTAGATATTTAGTCTGTGAAGTAGACCACATAATTGGTCCCTGAACTTGTGCCACATTTCGAATTTACTTTATATTAATCTCATGTGAATAATGTTTAGATCACACACAATATAGAATAGTAGAGTTTGTTTTCCGTTGTTTTGATATTTCAGGACTTATAAACGACGTTCACTTAACCGGAGTTAGACCTGTATGACCTGTTAGCAATCTAACTAAAAGTATACCCTATCCAAATGGAGGAGCAGATTGGATATCATTTTATTTAGATTGGGCCTGTTTGTCAGTATAAAAAATCGATATGAGTGTTTTAGTACATTTGCCCCAGCTATGTCTGAAATGTGCATTGTAATAAGGGGAATAACCGTTAACTTTTCAGCGGTTAGAAATAAGCCAGACTTTGGTTCTGACTCTCGACATGTACAGATAAGATAAATGTGTGTCCTTTGTGATCAGTGCAGGAGATATACACACTTACATCAGCGCCTGCCTTGAGTTCACTCTTCGTTTGTTTCTGCTCATACAACCGATTCCTTATTCGCCAACTCTCCGACCGACACACCAAGCCAAAGTCAGGTATGATTTTAATTCCTTCTTTAATACAGAATAATAAATAAAAAAATGAAATACTGGTCAACATGGTTTTTTGTAAAACTGTTGGTGTCGTGATAAGTGTGTATGTAATATATTTGTTGAGAAATATTAAATACCATAATATTCCAAATAATACAAATATGATATTTTGTTATTCTAACAGTGTAAATTGAAAAGAACAATTACATAAACAAAGCTTCTCGACACTGTCAACAGATGTCAACGAAGAGAAAACACATTGTCAACATTTATTCATATAAACTGTATATAAGTATTGCAGCTATAATGTTAGAAATTGAGATTGAAATTTTTCATCCGTGACCAGTTTTTGGCTTACTGTTGACTGGATAATCCCCAAAATGACTTGGCAATTGCATTTTAGGACACCCAATGATGTCCTATCTCTCAAGCATTGCTACAAAAACATGTTAGAAATTGAAATTGGAATAAGAAATATATATACGTCATTATAGTTTGTTCCATTTATCAATATAACTTTCACAAACTATATGTCAGTGATGCATGGGAAATTTTCAAAGACGGACAGGTTACGGCAGAAATACGGCAGAAAAAGTTTGTCAAGTTTGTGATTCCCTGCTTTCTCCATTGCTTTGTCCGTTGTGTGGTTCACCAATAAATGCTTGTTTTAGCCCTTGATCTTGAATGAAACTACAAGTTGCACATCTGCTGTTTAGCCTACAATTTAGGTGGATTGCTCTTTAACTTATACGAAATTTCTGGATTGTGAAAGTTATATTGGTATACACATGGTATCATCGATAAACTTCTTATTCCATTTTCCATTTCTAACACATTCTTATTGTACATAAGTGGTATATAAATTTTAGGACAATATTTCAAAAAAGTGTGTTTATTCTTTATTGACTTCTGCTGACTGTGCCTTTGTTTTTTTGCAATTATACTCTTCAATTTACACTGTTCGCATCAAGGGGTCTAACATTTGTATTCAACATGGTTCAACAATATTACCGGGGGAGGGGCTGGGGGGATATTTCCTGGGAGAAATTTTCCACGGGGGAGCATTTCCTACACTCGGTATGAGCACTACTTTGGTATTTGATATTGGTCACCAAATATAAAGTCTTATTCATAGACAGAACCAGTGGCCTATATAGGATGGCGGGTTGTATTTGTTGTCAGGTTTATACTGGGAAACGTTTGATAATCTCGAATGTACAGTAAATATAGGGAGCTGAAATTTGCCATAGTCTACCATTCCGTTTGCTCTGGTGCAATTTTGTACAAAACTATACGCAATATTTGAATCAAAACGTTCAAACACGTTTGTAATTTGTGAGCATTTTTTTGTCTTTCTTTCGACTGGACAACCCCCAAAAATGACCAATGATGTCCTATCTGTCAAGTTATTCCTCATTGACTATGGAGACATTGCATTTGGCAAAAATATATGGTCAGTAATTCCTGGGCAGAACATAATATCTGTGCTAAGTGAAATTCGTTTACAATATATAACAAATATTGATCAGTTTTACATTAATATTGACCGATAACAGTCTGGATAACTGATTTGTGCAGTTTTACATTGAGATTGACCGACAACAGTCTGGATAACAGATTTGTACAGTTTTGCATTAATATTGACCAACAACAGTCTTGATAACTGATTTGTACAGCTTTACATTAATATTGACTGACAACAGTCTGGGTAACAGATTTGTACAGTTTTACATCAATATTGACCGACAACAGTCTGAATAACAGATTTCATTAGTTTTACACTAATATTGACCAACAACAGTCTGGATAACTGATTTGTACAGTTTTACATTAATATTGACCGACAACAGTCTGAATAATAGATTTCTACAGTTTTACATTAATATTGACCAACAACAGTCTGGATAACTGATTTGTACAGTTTTACATTAATATTGACCCACAACAGCCTGGATAACAGATTTGGACAGTTTTACATTAATATTGATCGACAACAGTCTGGATAACAGATTTCTCCAGTTTTACATTAATATTGACCAACTATCTGGGTAACTGATTTGTACAGTTTTACATTAATATTGCCCGACAACAGCCTGGATAACAGATTTGTACAGTTTTACATTAATATTGATCAACAACAGTCTGGATAACAGATTTCTCCAGTTTTACATTAATATTGACCGACAACAGTCTGGATAACAGATTTCTTCAGTTTTGCATTAATATTGACCGACAACAGTCTGGATAACAGATTTGTACAGTGTTAATTAATATTGACCAACAACAGCCTGTATGGATAACAGATTTGTACAGTTTTACATTAATATTGACCGACAACAGTCTGGATAACAGATTTCTCCAGTTTTACATTAATATTGACCGACAACAGTCTGGATAACAGATTTGTACAGTTTTGCATTAATATTGACCGACAACAGTCTGGATAACTGATTTGTACAGTTTTACATTAATATTGACCGACAGCAGCCTGGATAACAGATTTGTACAGTTTTACATTAATAGTGACCGACAGCAGTCTGGATAACAGATTTGTACAGTTTTACATTAATATTGACCGACACCAGTCTGGATAACAGACTTGTAGAGTATCACATTAGTATTGACCGACCACAGTCTGGATAACAGATTTCTTCAGTTTTACATTAATATTGACCAACAACAGCCTGTATGGATAACATATTTGTACAGTTTTACATTAATATTGACCGACAACAGTCTGGATAACAGATTTCTCCAGTTTTACATTAATATTGACCGACAACAGTCTGGATAACAGATTTGTACAGTTTTGCATTAATATTGACCAACAACAGTCTTGATAACTGATTTGTACAGTTTTACATTAATGTTAATCGATAACAGACTGGATAACTAATTTGTACAGTTTTACATTAATATTGACCGACAACAGCCTGATAACAGATTTGTACAGTTTTACATTAATATTGACCCAAAAAGCCTGCAACTGATTTGTATAGTTTTACATTAATATTGACCGACAGCAGTCTGGATAACAAACTTGATATAGCTAACAGAAAAAAATTTGTAACAATATCAATTGGATACCTATTCAACCCTTCAGAGCATCGCTAAATATATACAGTACAGCTCAGAAAAGACTTGTCTTTAAACGAGACAAAACAGAAACATAAATGCGAGTATGACCCCGACCAATAAATGCGTATGAGTCGAGTACAAAAACAGAATCTCGACTGAAAATATTAAACACGCGTCTGCCAAATCGGCAAACTCACCTGTAATTTTAGTTGACGCGACCAGAAATAAATCAGTCGCTTGGAGAGATTAAATTAACGCGTCTTTAACAAAATAAAACGCGTCGCTACATTGATAAATTACATTACCATTGAGTTTGATATATCGCGGAATTTTTCATACAATTTCCAGTTCGCTTATTTTTAAAAGTGCCCCACCATCCGGTTGTGGTACTTTTTGTCGTAACACGGTAATATTATTTAGAGCCCATCAATATAAAAAAAAATGGGCATTCTATAATCAAATGTCGAAAACTTTATAGCTATTTAATTAGATAGTTCAAGTTGGTTCAGGGAAATATGTGGAATATCGTGACCCGGAGAACCTTTGCCTGTAACGTGTACGAAATTATCTAAACAACGACAGGCAGATTATCAAGATCAATGTGGTGTCAAAGTTCAATGTGACGTGATTATGGCACTGTTTTACTCAACTCAACTGGAATGAATGTTAGTGTTTCACAGTAGGTGTTAGTGTCAGTCTTGTGATATTTCAACAATAATCTACCATACATTCCTGAAAGTTTATAATACCTATGTAAATTTTGAGGGGTATTCAGACTGAGTATATGACTTCATCGGTGGAATATTTTCATCAAATATGAATGTGTGGATTTGTACTGTCTTAGATTTCAAAATCGAAAATTGTACTCTTCCTGTAGGTTCCTGATTACCAAAATATCAAGCCTTTGTATATAATGCCAGTTTAGCAGTTTTATTAAACAATTCTGCAGTTTTATTAAACAAAAAAAAGAGACAAAAATGAAAGCTTGAACCAAAATAATAATTCGATGTAATATCACGGCAGATAGGGTGAATTTGAAAATGTTTGATTCGTTTTTTTGGTTCATCGATTCGCACTAATCGTTGTGCCTGTTACACTGGCCCTCAGCAGATAGATATCAGTATGACCAATCGGTGTGCCTGTTACACTGGCCCTAAGCAAATACGTATCAGTATGACCAATCGGTGTGCCTGTTACACTGGCTCTTAGCAGACGGGTATCAGTATGGTCAATCGGTGTGCATGTTACACTACCCCTCAGCAGACTGGCATTGGGATATATTCTACCGAGATGACCACAGTCACACTGTAATTATGAGCCTCAACTCGGATGTACTTGGTAGCAAGTTCCTGTGAATAAACATAAATCACCTCCCATTTAGCCTGGGTTATACCATGTATACGCCGATAAATAATCTTCAGGACGAAGAAGGGACTTCTCTCAGCTAACCGACGTGTGACAGAGGAGGACACGTATTGCCCGACCCTGACATTATTTGCTTATCAGACATGTCAGAAATCGAAATCAGTGTAAACATATTTACAATTGAGTTAGCTATATCTGATATATGCCATGTTATAACAACGGGGATTTTTGGAAAGAGTGAGTGGGTTATACCTCGGTCTATTTATATTTGAATACATATAAATATATGAATAGACCGAGGGATAACACACTCACTCTTTCCACAAGACCAGTGGGAATAACCGTTAACTTTCCAGTCGTTAGATGTAAGCCAGGCTTCTATAATCACCAGGGGCATGAACAGATAAAACAAAGGTGTGTCTTTTGTGATACAAAATATTAAAAAAAATTAAGAAAAATTAAGTTAGTTCTTCATCTATTCCAGTTCTTACAACCGATTGTTTATCAGCCCAGTCCCGGACCGACACATCAAGTCAGATATGATATCACCTTTATCTTGCACACAGGCCATCTTAAGTGGACAAAAAACAATGGTGAACATAGTCGAGTAACATGGCTTTGATTATATTTAGTCATGCCGTACGATTCAAGTGGATTCACTGACGGAAATTAAAGAAAAACGTAAAAAAGCATACCAGGAATTCACATCCACACATCGAACTGTCAACATGTATAGTCTGTCCGGTTTCTCGATACGGTACACCAAAATATAGCAACCAGAAACACTTACTTGCATTCCATATATGCATATACTTTTTATTGTTTTTTTTTTATTGCTGGATGTGGTCATGCTTTTACAAATGTTGTGTCTCCCTCTCTAACACACCCACGTGTCCAGGGTATAACAAACACACCCACGTGTCCAGGGTATAACACGAATACAATCTCAATTTAGATCATATAAGTAGACAAATAAGAAGAAACGGAAACAAATACTTCAATCAATAAAAATAATAGAATATTAATAATCTCTCAATTAATATATAATCAAAACACGTTCAATTCCCTGTATAGGGGGACAACTTTGAAAAAAAAGGTTACTCTCTTAAAATAATTATATTGAAATTCAATCTATCAGATTGAAATCAGTGACCAATCTTTTATCGGATTGAAAATATTCAATCTAATGGATTGAAAACGATAAAATGAATCTGTTGTAGACAGAAAATTTCATCTAATAGATTGAAATTTTCAGTCTAATAGATGGAATAGTCAATCGAGTAGATTGGTCACTAATTCCAATCTGATAGATTGAATGTTCAACCTAATTATTTTAGAAAGTAATAATCCTCAAAATAGCGGTGCCCATGGGCCCGTGAATTCGAAGTAATTTCTATTTTTGACTGAAATATACTTCTGTGTTAGATAAACATTCTTCAGATTGTTTACAAAGGCGTTCACTGACATCTGATATTTAAATATCTAATTGAGTATATATAATGCTTCAAGGTTAATAGAAAATATTTTTTACCCTTTGTTTTCCAGATGGATAATAAATCCCCAAAAGAAACCTGTGTTTATTAAAAGCAAAAGTGATCTGGAATAGACCTAGAATCTCTAATCTGTGCAAACAATTCAATAACTTTCTTACACTCCCACAAAATATGAACGATAGTTTTATCATCGTTTTAGAAAAAGTACACAACTGCGAGTCTTATGCTCTTTATCTTATAGAGAAATGTATTTGTCGCCAAAACAAAATGATTAATAATATTTTTAAACTATTGTAATTTGGTATTTTTCGTCATTGTAAAATTTAACTTATATATCCATTTTCATTGCTCAGTAGTTATTAGGGAGCAATTCTTCACTTGGAGTTTTGAGTCAAAATTCTTCTAAACCATGTTGATTTTTGTGCAACAATGACGGTTACGATGTTAACCATCTCTTATCCCTCAGCATAACCACCTGTCATTACTTCTCTTTTAACTTTTCCATCAGGGCTTTTCCAAATAAACCCGAAGAATATAGTATTAAAGTTCTTAATCAAATTTTCCAGAGGATTTGTTAAGGGAGAATCAAATGATTAAGCTGGGGTATAAGTAAAGATTTCAATACTGCTATCCTATCAAATGGCGTAAGGTTTCTCCCACTCCATTGTATTATCAAGGCCTGGATAGATATAATTTTTTTCAAAGTAACCTTCACATATCTTAGCTATGTTGATATCGAAACCAATTCCCAACAACACAAACTTGCATATACTTGATGAAATGGTATATCGATTGTTGTCCCACTGTATACCATTTTTCACTTTTTAAAATTTCCGAGAAAAGTATTATTATGAACACAGAAGGCTACTCCACAAAACGATAATAGCGGAAGTTTTCAGACACACACACACAAAAATGTCCCAGTGCAACCCTCCCCCCTCCTCCCCCCTCATGGAACTTCAATACGAACTTATGAAGAATGAGAGAATCACATGAAGAACAGACAACTTGGTCGGAGTCATTCGGTTCACATGCACCATAAAACAATGGGTTGGGAATAAACCGCCTCCATTGTTTCTTGAGCAGTGTTATCCGATAATTTAGCGTATATTATTCAATCTTGATCCGGCGAAGTACAGATTTGAGAAATCCGCTATATTTATCTTTATATACAAATATGATAGATCCACGTAACATTTGAGAAGTCATTTGGAACGGGAATTCCAAAAAAAAGGCACCCAGCTGTTTATTGATTGGCAGACGCATCTATAGTGAAAAATACACCATGTTCGGTTTAAATCACGGGGAATGGTTCAAATATAGAAAAGAAAGTAATATCGAGAGTCATAAATATAAACAGGGGAGATAAGGCAGATCTGACATCGAATGGACAGTCTATCCACATCGGTCAATATGTGTCGAAGGAAAGGAGGTCAGATGTCAATTTCATTTCTCAACATCCATCGCGTGGGTCTGTCATTTCAGCTGCACTGACAAGCAGGTGAGACATGTTTGATGGGTCAAATTGTATGTTGTGGGAAATGTTGAATATGTTCGGATTCATGCGTGTTTTTGTCGTACAGACTGACGGGTGTATTTGTTGTAAATAGAACATAATGATGATACTGACTAAGTTTGGAAAGCAAAATGTGGATTATCTCCCCTGTTTATATTTATCACCCGTGGTTCAAATCCCACGGAAGAAGGCCATCATATTTGCACATGGACGAACTACTTTTCTCGTGCTTATTCATAGCAACTGGAAAATTGATCATTCTTTCTGTCGCTGTAATCAACCTAGATAAACACGGAAGCGAAAAGTCCAGTCAATATACAGCAGGAGCCACCACTAATTGCAACAGAAATGAAACCACTTGTATCTGTCTGAGATAGGTCTACTTCATAACATCCTACAAGTGGAACACGGTGAATTTCGTGGGTGAAAGTTGGTCAGTTTTAACTCCTTTTCCATTAAACTGCCGAATATTCAAATATACATAACTTAATAAATTTTCAAGATAAAGAACCCAAACAACACATTTGTCTTGGTTTACAAGGAAGATCTTCAATAGAAAAGTATTCAAAGGGTTGTTGGGTGATTGCTTATGCCATATATGGGGTACCCCTATCCCAAACCCATTGCTTCACCATTGTGTACAAATGTACATAACTTCTCAGCCATTCATCATTTTCCAGCAAACGTGGTGTCTTTACCTATATTTCTTGGGTCTGTCTTTCATTTAGAAGTATTTAAAGGGATGTTGCATGGTTCCTTAAATCATATATAGGGGTACCCCTACCCCAATCATGTTGCGTAACAACTCAGAATAACAAATGTACATAACTTCCCAGCCATTCATCGTACTCCAACGAACGTGGTGTTCGAGCTTCATCATAAGTACACCAACCGAAAACGGAAGTTCACAGTATCGAAACACAGGGAGAAACTGCAACATGCTCGTGAAATCACATTTCACTTCCACTGTCCTCCTTATCGTCCAAGTCATTATTCGTCATGTTTTGACAAATGCCTCTGCATCCAGGACAAACAGTTGTACATTCATGTGGCGGCACACTTCGGCGGAACCCACAGCGTAATGTCCCACAACCTGGCTTGCAGGTACATGGCACAAGCTGGAGAAGTGATTGTGGGCAGGGTCAAGGTCCGAGATCACTGGTTTTAGTCTTCCTGCCGATATCTTCTAACCCCAATCTACAGCCTGCAACGTATTACCCTGCTCTTATCTTCTTATGGAGATCCTATTGCAGACTAATAGTTCTCACCCTCTGGAGCCTCAGCTATAGGTTACTCTGCCCATGCGCCCGTGACGCACTTCCCACTTTCTTTTTCTTCTACTGCAACCTGTAAGCGTGATGCGTAAAAGGCCGAGAAGAGTGCGGGGAGACTGCGTTGAGCAGTCAAAACAATAGCAGGTTTGATTTGATAATAAATACCAACATTGTTTATAAATGTTTAATATGTATTGCTCAAATCTACACCTGCTATTGTTATGCCCCACTACCAAACAGTATGGTGGAGGGGATTCAGACTTTGTTGAAGTATAGAGTAACCGCTGAGATGATCAGAGATATGTGGCACCAAAAATTGAACCCGTTAGTATCTCTTGGCCTAGAGCTCTGTTATGTCTGTAGGGGCTAAGAGGCAATTTCTAGTAAAACGGTAAGAAGGATAAACACCGGAATTCTGCACCCGAATACCAGAGTACCAACAGATATGCTCTAATCGCCAATTTCTTCCCTGAAATTCTTGAATGTCCGACACAAAAGTACATAAACAGAATGTATACTCAGCTAGTGTCGGGCTCTTGACAGCTGGCTGGCTTGTAGTGGCGATCACCGATGTGCCATATCTCGTAACCGTCTAGTTGCAGACTGGTCTAGGCGACCACATGCTGGGCAGCTACGAGCTATCTGTCTGTACTGACTGGTCTCTCAGATAGAAATCCGTAAATGTGGATTTGGCACTCCAAGCACAGGATTGGACAATGTCATCCAGCGATACGTTCTTCCACAAAGGCCAAGATATGGCGATGGCTCGTATTTCATGGGAAGACGCAGAGGCCAGAAGCTGGGGAGCGTCGAGGGCGACTTCGTATGTCCACTTAATGCTCTTCCTCATCCGAGAGGCCACAGTATTCATGGTGATGTCCTGAGTAACCTTTGGGAGAAGAGAGAGAGAAGCAATATTCGACGAGAATCTCTGATTGGATTGGTACGGGTGAGGTAGTGACGTATTGCTCGCACTGGACATAGTAAGATGTCGACATCAAGGCCATGGACAAAATCTGGTAATGCAGGGATGGAATACAGACGTTAAGCACAAGGTCCTTGACTTACAGTCTCATTCTTGGCGATGAACTCTGGAACAGGCTGGAAGGAGATGCGTGGCCAATCTGCCGTCCAAGTCATCGATTTCCTTTCCAAGCCATGAAGCTCGGATACTCTAGACGCCAGGGCGAAGGCCGCAAGGAAGGCAGTCTTGTAGGAAATAGCTTTAATAGAGGCTGACTGTAGTGGTTCAAAGGGTGGTCGAAGGAATGCGCTGAGAACCACACCAATGTCCCACTTCGGTAATAGTTGACGAGTCCGACGGGACTGTAAAGCACTGGCACGTGTAAGAGCAGAGATGTCGTGATGCAGCCTAATGTCAATGCCCGCAGATAACCGTAGAACCCGGGCCAAGGCTGACCGGTACCCTTCAATAGTGCTGCTTTGAAACTTCTTATCTCGGTGTAGGTGAAGAAGAAAGTCCGCAACTAGAGGAAGAAAGGTAGTGTCGGGATCGGAGCCTCGACGTCGACACCACGAGACGAAATATTTCCACTTAGACGGATAGAGCTGCGATGTGGAAGATCGGTTGTCTCTGCAACATCTGCTGAAAATCTTCATTCCTTCGCTCCAATCTCTGGATAGCCTGCAGACGTGTAGGTTGAGCCACTGAGGGTTGTGATGGAGTATCCCGCAAGGTTGGCTTAACAGGTTGGCCCAAACTGGTAGGCGACGTGGCGGAGCGATGAGTAGAGGAATCAGAGCCGGAAACCACAGTCGACGGGGCCACCACGGAACAACGAGAAGGATGATGCAGTCGTGTTGAACAATCTTGTGTAGTAATTCCTGCAGTAGGCCAATGGGTGGGTAGGCATATGCAAGGAAGTTGTTCCAACTGATCGATAGAGCATCGATGGCGTAAGCTAGAGGGTCCAGAACCGGACTGACTAATAGGCAATGCTGTGCATTGTTCCTCGTCGCATACAGGTCGATAAGAGGGGTTTCCCAGATGCTGGTGATGCGTTGGATGACCTCTGGATTAAGTTGCCACTCGGTCTGCAGAACAGTGTCGGGTCGAGAAAGGGGATCTGCTAGCACATTAAGTCGACCTGGAACATGACGGGCACGAAGCTGGCAGTGATGTTGTAGAGCCCGGTCGAAGAGGGTCCAAACCAGACGAAATGTTGGATAGGATTCGGTGGTACCCATATTGTTGATATGAGCAATGACGTTCGAATTGTCTGTTGCGATGAGAAGAGACGAGTTCACCGGAAGAAGACTCCAATGCTGGACTGCACAGTTGACAGCTTTCATTTCCAAGAGGTTGATATGAAGATTGGCATCCGATGTCGACCATCTGCCGGACATCTCTAGGTCGTCTAGATGGGCTCCCAAATCTGTCTCAAATGCATCGGTGTAGAGATGGTGTAGTAGAGCTGGTGGTACAAAGGGTACTCCCCGCATGACATTGTAACGGGACTGCCACCAAATCAGATGTGGATGTAGAGACGTATATACCGGAACTAGCGGATTGAGGAATGACATCTGAAGATACCCCTGCAGGTGGTATTGCAGAGGCCGAACATGTTTAATTAGTTAATCTCTTCAATGTAAAGTGGTGCCATCTATTGATACAGACACCTGGGGAGCTGTAATTGTTTTCAAACTTCATCTGTAATTGAAAGTAAAGCTTGGATTGGGAAATCGCTATCTTCGGGGATCAGGGGTAGGGTGCCCCTCTAAAATGGCATGAGGAACCCCTAGATCACTCAAAAAGCACATTCATGTGGGAGAGAGATCCTATAAACAGAGATACAGACACCAGAATTATGTTGATAGCTTTACCACAGGCAGAGCAATGGCTATTTTTGTACTTCGCAATTTTCATAAATCTTGATTATATATGCCATTTTAAACTGTGAAGAAAATATTGTTCCACTCCAAAGACTTTAGAAGACTTTTGATATATCCTCAAGGGTAGCACCCTGACCACATTCGGTTTCGTTTCTGTTGCAATTAGTGGTGGGTTTGGCGAGAATTTGGCTGTATTGACTGGACTAATCAAGAAATACCGCTTTATACTCGTTACCATCTGGCTTCCGGCTGTGTGCGCTCCGGTGGGAATCATGCCCGAAAATCTGACTGGTGGTTGGAGTATTTCCACAGTGAGGAGGTTGAATATGACCTGCGATTTCCCATCTTCATTTTATCCAGTCAGTTTCTACGTTCCCACTTCAAACCTGCCTTAATTTATCTGACCCCTTCAGCGTTCAAAATCCGAGGTGTAAATTTCACCAGCTAACGACAGAAGAACCAGCCAGAATGTACACTTCGATTGCGAGTGAAGTCACATAGAGTGACATCCTCTATTAACGGCGTCCTTCCTCCTAATATGATGCCCACTAATTAGGTCAGCCAATCAATAACGCTCTTGTGTGACCCATTCCGAATTTCAAATGTTTTCGAGGTCAGTGACGTCTCGTGTCTATTTATAAGTTATTTGAACATTGAAGGGGTCCAGATATATCAAGGGAAGTTCGAAGTGGGAACGAAATTGACTGGATAAAATGAAGATGGGATTTCCAGAGTATCTGCCAAATTAGTTTCGTGGTGGGCATGATGAACTCCTTTCTTAAGATTAGTCTAAATATGTATAATCGAATGGACAAATCAAATGGAAGGGTGTACAGTTAAAAAGAAATGAAACGCTATATTCCATCGACATGTTAATTTGCGCTACCATTCTTCTCCGACGTGTGTCCTTGTACGATACAAAGGCTGGACTGAAAATTAGGGCATTACTTATCACAACCTCGTGATCTGAGATCAGATGATATCTTTCTCGGAAACTCCGATTTTTAGCTCCACGATTATTATTGGAAGGGTCCGGATTATTTTACATCGCTACAATTTGCACACATATCAGTGGAAAATATATGTCAACATTTCTGGCAAACCTTAATATAGTCGGAAAATACAGGTATATCTGGTTGATGTTATCTCCCCGAGAACAGCAATATAAACCTGGTGACACAATTCTTCCGTACAATATTAGAAAGTCGCATACCCCTGGCATGTTCGTAATAGACTCGTCCAGACTGCCTACCGTGATCATTCAAGGACTAGTCTTTATGTTGCTGGTCGTATATTTCCTTAGAGGGATAGGCCTTGGGAACATCTGGCATCAGGTTGGTAAATTATCTTATTTTATCTCAGTAACATAGGATAATAAATTCAACGACACAAAGAAGTAACTAACTTAAATAAATACAGCGATACTTTAACTCATAAACTCTGACTGTGATAGGTAAATATAGGGTAAGGGGGCGTGGCATTCCTATCACAGCTCAGTGCGGACGTAGGTTAATTTTTCGCGATAAAAGCTGGCCTTCCGAAAAGTGCCTTCTCGCAATCTTTCGCTGACGAAAATAACGAAACGAGAGATAAATAATATGCAAATGTGATACAGTTTGACCGACCTGAGCTTCTTTGTCCATGTACCATCTCTCATGACTGTTTTGATGCTGACAAAATGTGATCAAATGTGAGAGAAAACCCTTGATTTTAACGTTTTCGCGCCTTCCTGACATATTGTAAGGGTATGACCTTCACTATTTTTATCTCGAAACCTTTCTGATCACGTGAATAGACGCACGTCGCTATTGGCGCTAGACCACTAATAATTTGGTCGCTTGTTATATATTAGCATAAAAAAAACACAAAAAATTCAGAAAACTACCGATGCATAAATCCACTTGACATGACAATATTCACCTTGTGCGACACTAACTGTGAAAGTCTTGACAGTGGTTGGCCATGGAAATTTCAAATTCCCGCCACTGACAGCTCATTGATGCTACCGAATGCCATTCAATTTGTAAACAGGGAGCCTTCTCACCCCTCATTGATCATGTCTCCATCCACCATGCTTTTCCCAAAGTGGCCCAAATCAACACCAGGAAGTACAGTTTGAAGCCTCATCTGCAAGTTGAAATATCAGATGTATCAGAAATGCAGAAAAATCGCAGCTCATAAAATCCATAAATATCTGCTCTCAAATTTCTAAACAATGTAGGTCGTGGGCACTGACCCGGAAGTGATGAACTCCGGTATGATGACTGTCAAGGATGGAAACATTGTTGAAATAAAGACTGCTCTCATCCGAACAAACCATACCCATCCCCAAACTATCTTGAGAAGGCACAGATAAAACTATGCACAGATAGAGATTTAACAGCATATAAACCAAGGGTACCCCCTTTATATTTTCCCCTCAGTTTGTCCCATATAACTTAAGTATAAGGAACAAGTAAAAAGTACAATATCTCACTAACCTGTACATATTTTCCACCTGGTAAAAAGCACCAAGTCGACAATCTTTCTGCCTATAAAAACGAAGTATAAGGCTAGATGTGTTCTATAATATTTTAATTTTTTATTATTATTTTAATTTTTATGAAATTTTTCAAATTTAAACTTAAAAATGAAGAAAAATTAAATTCAAAATGTGACAAAACATAATTTGTTCACAAGCTGCTCATTTGGACTACATTAGATTGATGCCTGTAATCCATATTACTTTCTACCCACAAGATCTCTGATTCGAATATGAAAGAAAATGACAAACTTATAATCCTGGAGATAGTGGAAATGAAATGAAGAGAAAGTATGTGCTATGATGCAACTGAGACCGACATTAGACACACAAAAATGTGCAACCATCAAGAGTCAGATTAATTGATGATCAGTTAATCAGATCTTATTTTACAAGTTACAAATGCAAAAGGCATTTTGGAAATTCTTTGTGTGCGGAACAAAACTCTGAGTTTTTACAGTTGATATGATGATTATTAATTTCATGCGGTTTTAGACTGATATAAAGTGGATTTATGCATAGATGATTTAAGCATTCCAGATTTGAACTGAAGTCTAGATTCTGAAAAAAACCCATGTAATTGTATCTATGTGAATTTTCTTTCCATTTATATTTTATTGTATCTTGAAAGTTAATTTGCTCATAATTACCAGCTGTGTTAAGTGGACCCCGCCGTATTTGGCATTGACTGTTTGGCCCTAGTAGTGACAAATCAGTCATTTTTTGCCTATATTTGCTCCAAAATGTCTCCATTTTGTCGCGTAAATGGCATTTGAATGCAAGAGATGTTACCCAGCGTTATCAGTATGATGTTTATTTCACCCACATTTGGCAAGAAAAAAAATAATGTTAATATTTAAAAAATGATTAAAATTAATTAAAATTTTTATTTTATTTTATTAATAATTTAATAACATAAATTTGAAACAACCCTAATATTTGTACGTTATTTATGGATCAGCCTGGAAAAAATTGGGCTGATCAAGTCAAAACCGTTGCCGCAGTGACGATTTAAAGTTCTCTAGTCAAATGTGAAAATCTACTGTGACAGGCGCCAGACCACTAATAATTTTGTTACTTATTATGTATTAGCATAAAAAATCACAAAAATTCAGAAAACTACCGATGCATAAATCCACTTGGCATGATAATGTTCACCTTGTGGGACACTAACTCACCCCTCACTGATCATGTCTCCATCCACCATGCTTTTCCCAAAGTGCCCCAAATCAACACCAGGAAGCACAGTTTCAAGCTTATAAACAATGTAGGTCGTGGGCACTGACCTGGAAGTGATTAACTCCGGTCTGATGCTTATTGGTTTATAACCAGTTTTTTGATGACGTGAGCCAAAAGTTCAACCATATTCTGCGCATATGTCCATGTCAACTGTGGAGAAAGAAACACAGCGGTTTTGTTGACAAAATCCGTGTCTGAAGGCAGATTCCATCTGATTAATGGAGACATTAGGTGGTTGTCACAGTGCTTGAGATGCCAAAACATATTAATTATGCGATAAAATGCCGTTTGTACCTCTGTCTCAATTCCCCACACCGTGTGCAGTGATTGACGTCCAATTTTTTTCTTTCCGTTTCGGTCTGTATTAGTAATTCGGACTAAAGCAGTTCGTTCGACGACAACCAAACAAACTCCTTAGCCGATGTTTTCGAAGTATTACTTGTGTGTTACAGCACGTACCATATATTCTGAGAAAACATCCAGGTATTGCTGGCCAGCGAACTACATTTCATGTCCAGAGATATCAGCCTAAAGTTCAGACGTTGTTTTGGTTGACTATATGTGGCGCCATAACAACGAAGACTATTTCATGAGAAAGCGAATACATTTGAGGAAATTACATTATAAATTTACTAAGGAATCCGCCACCATCTGTATCATGCTAAAACTGTTTTGAAACAAAAGAAAAAAAAACTAAAGAAACCCCAGACATTTATCAAACCGTTCATGAACATTTTTATGCTCCATAACGGTTATTTTCTGGAAGCGAATTCCTTTTCCTCCACGCTTATCACTTTTATTAAAGTTCGAAGTGCTGGTGATAAGCTGTACATCACCAGCACTGCAAACATTGATAAAAGCCACAAACGTGGCAGAGACGAGAGTAGCTTCCAGAAAATAACCGGTAAGGAGCATACAAATGAACGTTTATATGGTACGAGATCAATACTCGTCGCTTGCGGCTATCAACCGCAGGCATTATTGATAGGAACAGTCTCGACTCGTACCTAGCCCCCAACTCACACGCACCGTTGGGGTCTAGTAAGCGACAGGCATTTTGTATTCTCTGATTGGCTGAATTACGTTTACACATTGAAGTTGACACAATGTTGCATCATAACGTTTCTGCAAGGACATTACATGTATATCTTTTTCAAAACGTATCAGCAACGTTTAATTGTCAGCTGAGATGTCATTCTGGCTTGCAAGACCGTTACCGTGTTAACCAGGTTAGGGGAATCCGCTCTCTAAAATGGAGGTAAAAAGGGTCGTTTTCGCCCAATAAATCAATTCGCATAATGAATTCAGCAAAATTCTCTTGAGGCGCATACAAACATATCTATCCGCATTAAATTGTAGTGAAATAGTAAATCGTCATCTGTCTAATTTGCATAATAATAGGCCAAACATCCTTCGCGCTGTTTAAACAACATTGGCTGGTTCTTCACATGACTAATTAATTGTATAACATAGAACAATAGATAAATCAATGCGCCTGAAATTTTGATGCATTGGTTCAGAAGGAATCAAAAGTTATTGAGCAAAAACGACCTTTTTTACTTCCATTTCAGAGAGCGGGATCGCCCTAACCTGTTAACAGTGGCGTACGCATTGTCTCTACGTCAAACGATTCACGAGTTGTAAGACAAGAGACGGACGGACAGACATTGCACATTTAAAGTTAGGGAGCGTGTCAAAAGTTTTGACGTTCAAACTAAAAGAATGCGTCAGAAAATGAACAGGTGCTCGTTCTTTTTCTTCGAGCAAACGAACGTTCGACAGTCAGAAAATGAACACCACCCCGTCAGAAAAAATGAACGTCAGAAAAAGAACGTTTTTTTTTTAACGTTCAAATTAGTGTGTATGATAGCGGTCAGAATTCGCTGAAGAGCTCACATTACGGCTATCGTGTCGACTTATACTAGAACGAAAAAAAAACAAACAAAAACAGATCACTCGAAAAGGCAGCACCTTTGAGACTTGCACTAGCTTTCGCAGGTATTTAAAAAAATAAAAGTGGATCTTTCGTGCATATTCTGGAGAATTATTTACCGGGAATTATAGAACGAGCGACATAGAGGAACTAATAATAAACGCGCGTGTATTATTTTTTTGGAGGAAAACGAGATGAACTATATAATATTAAACTTCGACAGAGAAATATCACCATACTGATTTGACCTCATTGAAAGTCCGATGTGACCAAATATCGTAAAGAATGATACAATAATCGGGTGAACAAGTTGATGAATTAAGCTCCTTAAAACGTTCGTAATTTGATTTAATTTGATAGACAAATAAGGACTTTGTTGTGATATCAAACCACACATTATTATATTACGTAAAGTCGGCGAATGTTGATCCCGAATATTAACCGTATATGCTAAATCCCTAGCTGTTCCCTATTTGTACTGTCCGACCTGCTCTGTATTGACAGTGTGTGACGCGCGAGGATCGTCTGCACATGAGGCCCAGAAAGGGGGCGAGCTCAAAGTCGTTGCTGTTCCCGGGTATATAGAATTGTAAGGTGTGTACTTCATTGCATCAGATTTCTTCACCGCTACTAATTTTTTCGTATGGAAAAATAGTGACAGTCTCCAGGTCCAGATGGCTTTTTATGCACACCAAATTACCACCCGGGATTTTCCTGGTAGGCCGTAACTGACACTGTCAACATTTGAAACTCGACATAATATTGTTTCAATTTAATTTATTACACATCTTGCGGTGTTCTAAATGCTGTTCGTTATATTTATTATTTGGTGTTAAAAATGATCCATCACGGAAAGCCCCTTGAACAGATGCACATATCAATATAGCGTTGATTTTACTATCGTATTTTGATAGATCAATAAAGCTCAATAAACGATTCACTTATATTTCACCATATCACATGATCGATATGAAATCTGAAATACATTTTTCGCTATTAAATTCAAAATTACTTGAAGAGAAAATTACCCCCAAGTGTTCTAACGTTTTGTCCTCGTGATTGTGTTATAAGTTACATATCCAATGATCGAGTACCGATTATCTCTCATCTGAAGTATTTCAGAATGAAAGTGATTTTTTTCATGAATCCAATTTTACAGTTTGGTGTCATGTGAATCACACTGAGAACAGGAATTCATTGCACAATACAGAATATTATACGGAGCATTATTTGTATGTGACAGCGTATCGACAAGCCTAGAAGATAGTTGTAAACCTGGTATAAGTATTTTCCAGCTATTATTCAACGATTCTCGTTCACCTTACCACACACACAAAAAATACACTCCCGTTTGGTTTAAACAATATATTTTATTACCTCAAGGGGAAACTGGGATCGGCGAACAGGCAAGCCTATACTAACGCCTCTCCCAGACAAACAAGTTGAAAATACAAATCGTGAATTGAATAAAAAAAAAGAGAAAAAAAGAAGAACGTTGCATTAACATGGCGAAAAGATGGAATAATATATAATCATTGTGAAAAAAAACGAAAGAAAAACATACAAATACAAGAGTTAAGCAATCTGATATAAACAATTCTTTGCTCTCAGTATTAATTAATATAAATATATATTTCTACAAATCATCAAACTATACAATAGACAAGTTTACTTTATGTTCAATAGATGCAATAAATACAACAGCATATCGCGCGTCCTATGACGCCTTTTGTTTTGATTAGAGCATTATGTTCATCCCTGTGGATGATCACTATTCCAATAATGTTCTTTTCTTCTCCCAAGGACCACGATCATGAAATGCGAGGTTCGAAAGCCATGCTTCTCACAACAGGACTAGATAAATAATTGTTGAATGCATAGCCCCCCACCAATCATGCGCCAGAATTGAGATGTCTTTAGCTGCGGGAAGGAAATTAGTCATGTTTTGAAATTATTAATATGCATTCATCGAATTTTTAACACCTGTCTTGGTTTTATAAATATAAAGTATATTTGCCGCAGCTCATTTCCTGAACTGAAATTATAAAGGAGATTGTATTGTTAGGCGGGGGTTTGCCCACAGCCAGCCGACGCATATAGGAATGTACATTTCTTCTCTCCATATGTCAATCACAATGCAATGTACAATCTGTCGTCGGCGGCAGCTGTCAATCAACGGAGTGAATGTTACGGTGAACCATGATAACTTCGCATATTTTCGGTACCAAGACGTTATTATTTCACCACGTTGCAGTCGATTTCACATGCACATATTGGAGAATAAATACACAATTTAGGCGAATATATTGCCGTTGTTACAGGTAGCGACTGAACGGTCGATTTCAACGTTTTATTGGCCCGTAATGTCCACACGGTATAGTGTCATCAGTAAACAATATTTATTTTACTTTTAATTGGTTCATACTGATAGCCTTAAATCTTATTTCAGATACTGAATGCAATTTTGAGAAAGATTGAAATAAATTGTCGACGTCACACATGTTGACCTCTTGGGATTCGAACCCGGTAAAACAAAATTTCGCGACGCTTGTGATCAAACGTGCGTATCCACTACAACACGACATACGAACAACTGTAACAGGCGATTTTGTCACTTTAATCTACTTACGAAAACTTCAAACGTTATGAATCATAACTTTTCAGTTTTCAGTATGAAGGACCCTTTGGACCAAAAAGATCTCCCAGCAGTGGGAATATAATGTTACCACACAACACCGGGTTAAATGGCGTTCTAGTCCACGTTCGCGTCTAAACGCGTGTCTGAAGGACTCGATTTAGACCCTTTTTCACGAAATAGCATAAGCTGTGGATTTCCGTTTCATGTGATAACTATAATCATAACGCAATCGCACTAAAACTTTCACATATTGTGTACTTATATTTTCTCTTGCCGTTACACTAAGACCTAAGTGTTTTTAGGAAATTTTATTTTTTCGAATTCAACCGGACCACGTATTGGCCAAAATCCCGCCTTATCGTACCATCACCTTTATTATAGTTCACACTTGTTTAATTGGAATTTATACATCTCCATACTAACATTGTCAGAATCTTGGAGCCCAGTTTTCCATCTTTCTCCACACATGGATGAACTTTGTCAGAGATATATAATGGAGAAAACAAATCGCAATAGTAATCAAGAACAAGAAAAGAAAAAAAACGTGTTTCCTCTTTGCTTGGAAATATGTCAATTGCATCCGCACTGGGGGAGAAAAGAGAAATTGATCAGCTCCCTATTTCCGGAGTAACCACAATATCGCCATTCACTTGGTTTAAATAGTTTATTTGACGACAGGAGCGCAATAAGCCGAACTTATTTGTGCGCCTCCCGGTAATCGCAAAGGAAATACATAGTGACAAAAGTATAATATAGACATATAAATATACGAAAGTTATTCACTTATATAACGATTTATTCTTATGACATTGGGAATTTTTTGTCTTCAGTAATATTTTCTTCAATAAGAAATGAGTAAATCAGGTAAAGTATACAGGCCTACAAACTACATGTATGATCATTATAAAAAGACATGGCCCGACTGAATCACGCAGAGACGCCATGCGGCTCCCGTCATATCTCAAGGTAGGCCGCCATGTGAGGTCTCCTATTTGTCAATAAAACCATGGAGTTCAAAGTTTTAATTCCATGATAAAAAAACAAACCTTGAATAAACAGTTCTGATTGCCAACACATCAAGCTATTTCTTTAAAAAAGATATATGGACCGATTGATTCACGTGGAGACTTCATCACGCATGTGGCGCCCGTCATTATGCAACCTGTGAGGGCCCCTTCATTTGTAAATAAAACAAAATGACGCAGTTCGAACACCAACAAATCAACATATTTCTTTAAAGAAGATGGATATTTGTCATAGACCAATGTATTGACCAATGTAATGATTACGGAATGCATTGAATATATACACACACGAAGCAAAAGACATGGAGCAAAAGACAATAAAATCTAAAACACGGGAATGACGCGCGATGAGAAAGTAGATTTGATCCGGCGCGTTTTTTGATATCGGGATGGCAGCTCTCTGTATGTTGTTCATTTCTGCTCGAGTCAAACGCCAGCCGTTTGCGCACGTGAGAAAATGATCATGCGAAAACGAACGTGCGAAAATGAACGTCAGATGCATTAAAAAAATGAACGTTCAAAAATGAACGTTCAATAATGAACGTTACACTGTTCATTTTCTGACGCTGCTGTGTAAAATGAACGGCCTGACGCATGCGGAAATGAACGACCCCCTGTTCAAAAATGAACGCGTTCGCAAAAACTTTTGACATGCTCCCTTATTAATATATGTGTCCTTCTCTGATCAGCACACATAATACAGTAGGAAATATTTCAACATACTCACATGGCAGGCAAGTTTGACCTGTGTGTCTGTGTTTCATTCTCGGGAAATATGTCATAAATGTGTGTCTTTTCTGATCCTGTACTCACATTTTTACCTCTTCCAACGAGCCCACAGGTATGATATTCATGATATTAATTTCGGTCAACAACGATATATATATTTTTTAAAAGATTATCAATATGTATGATACGTGGGAATATTCTAATGACTAAGGCCGGTTATATGAGAACAAACTATATTGGAAAAAAGTTTACGACATGCTTGACAGAACAAGTTTGCCCAGTTTTGTGTTTTCCTGCTTCCTCCCATTGTTTTGTCACTTGTGTGGCTCACCAATAAATGCTTGTGATTTTTTAGCCCATGGTCTTGAATCAAACTACACGTTGAGACTTGGCATGCACATCAGCTGTTGACCTACAATTTAGGTGTGTTGCTGTTTGACTGATATGAATTTTTTGGACTGTGAAACATATATTGGAATACACAAGGTATTTGAAGATAAATTTAAAAAAACAACACATTTTTATCTCTTTTTCTATTCGTAACATACTCTGTATTTTAGAACTATATTTCTACAAAGTGTATTGTTTTGCTTTATTCTCTGTTGACTGCCTTTTTGTAATTGCACTCTTCAATTTACACTGTTTGTATCAAGAGGCGTCGTATTGGCATTCAACTGGGTATGAGAATTTAACTTGGAATGAGAAGTATTTTGGTCAATGATATTGGTTACCAAACATATTGCATACGTAGTTATCAGACCATATGTATCCTATACACAGGCAAAATTTCACCGTGAAGTACTGGTATATAATGTCGATGCAGTTACCGTTTGGTTACCTACAGGTGACCTATGAGTTACTGTTAGGTAACTGAACCAACATTACATCTCAGTACTGTAAAGTTCTGACTGAACAGTACTGTGCAGTTACCTACCAGTTACCATTATTGTCGTTACATTGGGTTCCTTTGAGTTACTGATCAGTATCTATTGAGTAACTGGTTGGTAACCGCTCGAATTCGAATTTTGCAGTACTGCAAAGTTGTGACTGGTAAGTAACAGATAGGTTGCTGATAGGTGACAAATCGGTTGTGACCAGGCAGTTACCAACATGTTACTGCTAGGTTACCATTCAGTTACTGTTCAGTACCCTAAATGATACAAGTTGATAGGTTACTGTTCAGTTACAGCTCAGTTACTGACTGGCAACCAAGACCTTAAACTGATAAGTTACTGTTCAGCTACTGATTGGTAACCTATATATTTACTGATAGGTTCCTCTTCAGTTACTGTTCTGTTACCATTCAGTTACTGATCAGTAACCTGAAGGTTGCATGTTGAATGGCTACTGTTCAGTTACATATCAGTTTCTGACTGGTAACCAAGATATTAAATCTATCGGTTACTGTTCCGCTACTAACTGGTAACCTGTATGTTACTGATAGGTTACTGATAGGTCACTGTTGGGTTACTGCTAGGTTACACTGCCAAAAATAGGGTACTTAAATGAGTTTTTTTTACCTCAATTCTAGATAAATTACCTTAAAACAAGAAATGTTTTCTTAGTTTGTCCCATTTTGCCAGATTTATCTTATTTTAAGAAAAATTATCTTAAATATGATTTAATTTTACTAGATATATCTTGTTATAAGAAAAGTTATCTTAAATAAGATTTATTTTTACCAGATGTATGGTGTGATAAGAAAAGTTATCTTAACTAAGATGTCTTTTCTGTGATTTGTCTCCTTAAAATGTAAGATCGTGAATCGAGTGGAAACGGATCGCTACACTAATAGTATGAACCTGTGGTTTCCTGAAAGAAATTGTTCATTGTCAATTTGTAAGAGTTACTGTTACAACTTGCCTGAGATATACGTGAAATTATATCTTCTACTTGAGTGAGGAACATATTTTTGTAATTTAGTATTTTTGTCTGCAAATCCACCTTCATGTGCGGTTATGGTTTTCATATGGGTTCATGTATTTTCCGCCATTTTCAACTGAAATCTTCTGTTCTTTCACAATTCTCGCGAATTATATTGGTATCCAGGAACATTATTGAGGAAACTCAACTGAGCCTCTCAGTGCAGATCGTTCTACAGATGAATGAGAGTAGTATGTTGCTCAATGTGTTCAATGAACTGAGCGAAATCGTCGAAAATGAGATTTGCTTTCTTTGGGAGTGGATTTACAGATATACAACAACAACAACAAATTGGGAAACAAACTAGATCCTAGGGGCTTCTGTTGGTGAAAGTGCGGATCTGCAGATCGGTTTCGTCGGTTTTGTCTACCTGAACACAGGCAATTAGAAAGTAAGTTTAAGACTGTTACATTGGTTTCAAAGCAAACGCGAAAAAATATATGTATAAAAAGCAAAGATACAAGCTCGACCTCCCATGTGCACAGCAATGTAGAAATGTATTTCCAAGAAAAGCTTCCCCATGTCGAAGAGATATAAGAAAGCAACACATTTTTATATACATTAGCTAATCAAATTATTTAATATTTACAGTATAATGAAAAAAAAAATTGAAAATATGTTTTTGAATTCTCCAGAAGTATTTTGGGGTTGAATAAGCTTATTCATTATATATGTCAGATAGGCATTCAAACCAAAGTCATTGCATCAAACCAGTGACTGCAGTCATTTCAGGAAACCTGTCTTTGTAATGTAAGTTGGTGGCAAGTTGCCTCTGGCAATTTTGACTGGCAGACACTTTTCGGGATTTGAGTATTTGCATAAAACTTCGGATCTGGATTCTACATGGTTTGTAGTGTATTGATTCCTTCAGTGTTTCCTAGTTCTTTCCTTCAGCTTTGGAAAAATATTCATATATGAACTTGGGTGTATGCTTTAGCTTGCAAGACCTTGTCTGCGACTAAACATTGGGACTTTCTCCACCACAAGCCCCTGATGATCGAGCACAAAGGCTGGGCAATTCTACTTGAACAGTTTAGATGTTTTTACTATCAAGAGTGCAATATGCTGTTATATTTGTAATGTCTATGGAGAATTGAAGATGACAGATTTTCTAAATTTGAGAAGTATCCATCATATCTTTGGTGTTTGGCTATTTTGCATGGTTTTAATTATATCAGTCTCTTGTCATATCATACAACTTTGACATGGGCGAGAAATGTGCAAATATATTTTAGTATTACTGCTATAAATGGAAAGAAATACTTGTCAAGGAGAGGTTTTAAGGATGAATGCCAGAACAAAGGCCATAAAATATTTAAAATATATTCTTTATTTATCTGTTTTACATATATGACTTACTTTTGCCCTTCAATTGCATGATGATGGGTTGAAAGCGACGTTAAATCCTATCACTCACTCACACTTCAATTGCATGACATTATTTTATCATGTTTTTATTTTACATGTATACTGCTAACTGTAACAAGCATATATTCATGTTCAGATTTTGGCAGTAATATGATATAAAAAACTTTAGTTAAAAACGTTAATTGGATTGAAGGGAAATATTTGAAGTGTCACTATGGAGTTTTATTGATCCTGTGGGGAATTGCAGCGTGGCTGAAATTATTGGTATATACCTCTTCTACATGCATAAACTTTTGCATCTAATATGTGCAGACTATTCACTACATGCATCATTTGAATAAAATTTCCCCATCTTCAAAATATTTTTTTTGTCATTTAATTTGATTAAATGTTGTTTAGCATGTTTTTTCTTAATTAAGTAAATGTTGCTAGCTCAAGATCCCTTTTACAATGAATTTACAATGTAAGATAATTTATCTTGAAGACTGTATACATGTTTTCTTGAGTAAGAATATTTAACTCAACAGCCTTGAGAAATATTTTCTTATCCAAGTTAACAGCTTTGAGAAATATTTTCTTATCCAAGTGGTAATTTTTTCTTGAACAAGTTAATTATCTGGAATAAGTTTAATATTCTTACCCCACTCCAAAAATATCTTACTTTAGATTTCATAGCAAGATAAATTATCTTACTGAAGAAAAAATAAGATTTTTTTTCTTAAATGAGTAAAAAGCGCCAAGATAATTTTTCTTAATTAAGATCTTCGAATAAGATTTGTGAATCTTGAATAAGATAAATAAACTTATAATTTTCTTATCCAAGTAAATATCCGTAAGTAAATTATTCTTACCCCACTCCATGATAATTTATCTTATTTCAAGATGATTTTTTCTTAAAATAAGGGTTTTTTTTCTCGTTTTAAGTACCCTATTTTTGGCAGTGTGCAGAAGTATTTGTGCTTTACCGGTACTAAGTGTCATCCGAAATATAATTGGATATAAATATTACCTACTTTCGAAATGGAATTAGGCATGTTAGTGCAAGCATGAATACATAGAATCATATTCAGACAGACGGTCAGGATCCTGAATAATTACCAAATAAGGGGCTAACGTCCAGGAGAGGATGCCAAATGCCTGAAGATATCCTGCCTTCTTGATCACTCTGAGCTCCTTATTCCGGATTGCCAATACTTTCTCATTGAAGGAAAGCTCCCAGGCGTATAACTTCAGGACCTGAAACAAATACAATTATATAGTCAATAGAATTGTTTATCCAAACAATAAAAAAATTGAGATACATGTATCATTAATGTTGAAGAGACTTTTAGCTACAATTGCACCTTATATAAGCTAGACGAGTTTTGATTGGCTCATTGCCAGTGCATTTGATGCAAATTTCCCTGAACAGATCAACATCACTGACCTGCCAGGGAAAATGGGGAATTTGCCTTCCATTGCTGCTAGCGATGGAGTATTTGTCAAATTATCCCAGCACCCCAAGGTGGAGAGCCTCTTCTCAGTTCTGCTATGTCATTCATGTTTTCAACATGGCGAAAGATTTGGGTCATTTGAAGGTGAAGAAATAGACACATTTTTGCAGTAACAATCCAAACAACATAGAGAAGTCCACTAAATCCGCTGTCAGACTACTCAAGGACTACCGTACTGTATTGGCAAGGAAAAGCCTGCAGATTTTGAAATTCTGGATGAAATCAAGTTAGCTCTGCTACTCAAGGAATTCTACGTTAACCGTTACATCAGTCATTGAACAGGTATCTCTAGAATCCACCACATAAAGACTTATGACATCTTGTCAAGTGCTGAATTCAGGGAGAACGATGCCGTCTTCAAAAGTATGTACAAGGAACTACGAGTCGAAGGTAAGGGGAAAATTCAACACAAGTTGTCGTTGCAGTTGGGGACCTTAAGAAACTGTTCAATCACCAATATGTTTCAATACTGCCACCCCTCATAGATTTGTACAAGATTTGGTTAATAATTGTGCTATATTTCTGCCGTGGAGGTCAGGGAAACCTGCGGGACCTAATTTTGAAGTGAAAGTCGACATTTGATTCACCAGTATCAAATTAAGCAGTTCAGATATTTTTTGGCAGACCGTGACCCCGACCGTGGCAGACCGTGGCCCCGACCCCGACCGTGTGACAGACCGTGACCCCGACCGTGACCGTGACCCGACCGTGACCCCGACCGTGACCCCAACCGTGGCAGACTGTGACCCCGACCGTGGCAGACCGTGACCCCGTTAGGCAGTTCATTAATTGTTTCATTTCACCATATAAACATTTCATGCATCAATTTGACTCATCATGATCCTGTTAAGCAGTTCTTTCATTATTCTGACTCAATTTTATCTCACTAAGCAGTTCAATTTCATTGCTTCGACTGATCTTAATCATGAAGTGGTTCATTCATCATTCTGACTGACCTTGATCCCATTAAGTAGTTCGTTCATCATTTTGATCCTCTGGTCCTTGAAGGTCATCTGTTCCTCCTGGTAAGTCTGCGTCTTGGCCATGATGTAAGCATTCAACGGGAAGAATATGATGATCACGCCAAGCCCCGCGAATACTGACGCTCCCACCGTGTCGTAGAGGAAGTACACCGCTAAGATGATCTGTAACGGGCCGGACCATATCGACCAGAGATATCCCAACAGTTCCTCAAACCTCTGTGCGTCCACGGACATCAGGTTTACTATCTCTCCCACTGTCGACTCTTTGCGAGCGAGGTTATTCATTGATAGTGCCTGTAAAAAGACAGTGATTAAAAAGTGAAAAAAGTAAGTCAAAGTTATACTGTACTTCTGTCATGTATAAAACATTCAGGAAGGATTCAGGCAATGGGGTTGCCACACTAGCAAACACAAAATAAATATTCATGACATTTTCATGACCCAATGCAACCATTTTTCATGACTTCCATGGTATAAAATAGCTGTGAAAACCTATTATGATTATGTATTTAACAAGGGTAAGTCAACTCCATCTACAAACTATACTGTTCTTCCATAAGGCCCATCAAAAGAAAAAAAATATATATAAAATTGATGATTTTAAAATAATAATAATCATGTGACATACATGTAGAACTTCTGAAATTAATACTATGACCATAGGCCAGAGAAAATTTACCAATGCCAGTTCAATGTGTTGCTTGTGTATATTAATATAAAAACAGGTGAGGGGAAAGAAAGGGGGAGGGAACTCATAAAAAAAAGATATAAAATTCATGCCTTTCTCATGACTTCAACATTTACTCATGAGTATTCAGGTATTTTCATGACCGTGGCACCCCTGCTGAAACAATTTAATCCACAACATTATCTCCCCTTACTTGATAAGGCGAGATAAGAAGGTTGTAATAATATAACAATAACATGATTTTTGAGGGCGTTATACTTTTTTATTGGCCCGACATCAGTAATTAGCAGCCCAACATAGTCATTCGGGCCCTTGGGCCGCTAATGACTATGGCGGGCTGCTAATTACTGATGGAGGGCCAATAAAAAAGTATAATGTCCCGAAAAAAATCATGTTATTACTATTATTACCAGTTTCAAAACAAGCTTCAATAAAAACAACAACGAGGATATCATCCTGTATGATGAAATACTCACTCCGCGCGTACAGATCAGAGAGTGATCTCTTCTTGTTGTCGTCTGCTAAAGCATTACATCACCATGGTAAGCGCGAGTCACCGATCTTACGTCACTGTGTATTCAGCTGCAGCTCATTATCGGCCCGCCGATGTTGTTTTATCGGTCTGATATGAGGTTTTATGACACGCCGAAATTAGGGATATCCTACAGAGAACGTCCCGGTAACTGGTAATAATGTACATTGATACCAACTGATCATGAGGTGATCTGTAAACAAGTGTCTTATAGGCTTCAATACATGCCCTTGCACACTTTTGACAGCAGAAAGATGAACAGTGATTCAATCCATGACACAAAATGTTTTAGATTCTAGCTATAATCCTTCATAAAATTCGTAAAAATTGTACATAGGTCATGGCCGGTCAACTTATATACTTCTAGCCCATCACCAGTAGAATGAATTTTGAAAGACTATAATTAGCTATACATGTAGCTATTTTTAAAAACATATCGCATAAACTAGTAGAATATGAACTGGATAAAATAGGTCAAGGTTGATCAACTCGAATAGGTTTCCAGTCAATCACATACCAGTTGAGTACATTGTTTGAATTCGGAGAGCTCAGAGATAATGCTTCAAAACGTATCACAAATACTAAAATTTGACCTTGACAAAACAGGTCAAGGTCAGTCATTATTATAGGACTTCTGATCCATCACAAGTTTAATACATATGTTATATGAATTTAGAAACCCTTCAAGAGATATTGTGTTAACCCTCGTGCTGTCAGACATATGCTGGTCGAAGTCTGAGTGTCAGGCTGTCACACAGAGTTGAGCTGTTCAAAATGGGCTCAAAAACAACGACTGATTTAGCCAAATAGTGTACCATAAAGCTCACCTAAGGAATTTTATCACGTTCAGATTACTACCGATGGACGGTCTGTTTTGCTTCATCTCAACTAAATAATTTAAAATCTTATAGATGTCACGATATGTATTCCTGATTACTCGTAGCATAACGAATGATTTCACGTAAATCGGTAAAAATCCTGCTGTTTACGTGACGTGTGGCTTCACCCATCGAAACAAAAAGCCATTCTAACGAATTCTGGAACGGTGCATGCATACTCGTAGATATTTTATGTTAATGAGCAGTTATGTTAATGACCATTTCACCCAGTATTAAACATCAAGGTATTTCTACTACATGACAGAAATAGCTTGTGTGGAAATGAAAGCAGAGTTGTTGCCCTTCAATTTGATATCTCGAACGTGGAGAGTTGTCTTCCTGGATATCGTTGTAGATGGTTGTAAACAAGGTGTGTTTTATGTGCTTTAACTAACTTTTCGAATAAATGACGCTCTGTTTACATTTGTAGACGAACTTCACATATCAAAGTGTCTCATTTAGTAATAAAATATTTAATGAAATAATATGTTTTATATGGAGTGAGCCCTGTCTGGTTTGATTTTTCCACAAATGGCTCCAAATAATTTGTTCGGAAAGACGATCAAACGCCCAAAGGTTTCTCCGAACGTACATGTCCGGAGTCGACACTGGGAACATGACAGTCTAACTTTGTGTATATCCGGAGACAGCACAAGGGTTAACAATCAAGATGGGCAAAAAGATGGACGCACCAAAATTGGCAGCGGAGTGAAAAATAATACGCTTCATCACAATTCACATCTCTGAACTGTACTTGCAGCATAAACATAACAATTTCCAGGGATTTACTGATTTACAGTCAAGGTGACCTTGTTGTTGTTGATCCGGAAATTTTTCCTTTTATCTAGGAGCACCCTCTGTGAGGTATATAGTACATAAATACATGTGACTTTTTACACAGATTCGTCACTATCTGACTAATCACTACTCAGTTACTATGACCGATGCGAACTAGCTCTCTCTCTCTCTTAACAGTCCTTCAGAAGCAGGGCTGCCCTTTCATTGTGAAGGGCAAACCACAGCAGTCGCGATGTGGCTTCGAGGCGATGTAGAGCTTCATGAAGAACGTTTATCGGGATCAATTTACATGTACTAATGTCCAGTACTATTTATGTCATTGTCGCAGGGTTTGACCGAGCCAGAGGAACCAGGTCATGGAAGCCCGTGTCCGTCAATAGACTGAGAATTATCTTGATGGGCTGGTTGCGGATGTGTTGCAGCTTCTTACATGTGCAGATGAAATGAGGACGGTCTTCCAGTTCGTCCGAGCAAAGGTTGGGTTTGTGTCGAATTGATTCAACTTTCAATGGTTTTCTTACAGCAGATAGCATCCGGTTAGTAACTTGGCCTTGATTGTTGCCCATTTTACGTCCCGGGGAGAGGACCAGACAGTTGACCATATGTGGTGAGGGCTTATTACTCCACATGCTTTAGCATTCAGGAAGTTAAGGGAGCTTTTGGTTGATACTTCGTCCTGTAGGTGGTTGGTCCAGAAGTTATCGATGGTATTTTTGGATTTTCATTTGAATGATTCCTGTGGTGGTGGGTTTAGGATTAACTCCACTGCCGATGGTACATGTAGGTCATATTTGACGAGGATTCCTTTTATCAGTGATTGAAGCGGATCTTTGTAAAAAATGTAGAAAACTACTATCCTAGCACTTTAGGTTGGGGTCCATGTGCTGTCTAGGCCCCTGGCATGCCTGGAAACTCTTGGGCCCTAGATGGCTGGAGAAGCCATCTCACTGATTTCTGGGAAATAAAACTGGAGATTGTCATCTAAATTCAAGGCACTATTTTATATTGATTTTTTCCTTGTAACCAAATATTTCCAGTACATAATTCAAATACTGGGCAAAAAATGCTCCATCAACGCAAGCATGAATTGATGTAGATGCCACAATACTGAAAGCAAATGAATTTGGCTCTGTGCACTCAACATCAGATTGTGAGGAAGCGAATAAACAGGGAAAAATCTCATTAGATTTGAGAAGTTTTTGAGTTTTGAGCTTTTTTGCACTTTTAGAATCATGATTTTTCAAGTCACTCTTTCCAGTGGTCACCTATTTCAGTTGATCGTTTCACATGCCAGGCCTATTTTATGGTCGCCACTGCTATATTTTTCTTCCAGTCACGAAAATTTAAATTTGTTTTTGACTCCAGTTTCAAAGTCTTTGAGGTCAGTCATCATGTCAACAACTTGACATACATGTAGTCGACTCTAAACTATAAATACGTCTGACATATTCAAAAGTGAATCAAACAAACTTCGCCTTGAAAGCTGGCGCCAATGAACATGAGGTAACGTAGTGCTTTCCGTTACATTCAAGACACAGGACGAGAACTACACACCCTCCATTGCCCTCAGCTACTCAGACTGAAAACAGCTGCCGGGAATCAGCATTCTCTGACCTACTTAACAGCAAAGCTGCATTCAAGCGGAGTCTATTTTGGGAAACACCACTCTGCGGGAGATCGCACTGTGCTGGAAATATAGTAATGCCGACCACTCTGGAACTGGTTATTTTGAACTTATTAAACCCCCCGGAGATACATAACTTGAATTTTAATCTCATAATTAATATTTTTGGGGCATTTTCAAACCCAAGCCAAAAGATTTTTTGTTTGCTAGAATGGTTAACGGAGATTCATTATCGACGAAAATAGCAACAACAACAACATGGTCGGGTGAGACAGAAAATAGCAAAATCCGGAATTTTTGTTGAGATGGATATATCCGGAAGACTTCAATCTCTGTTTTATTGTGGAGAACCAGCTAGTGTCGTGTATAGACTTCAAGGCAGTTTGTCTACGAGCACGACTGTGTTCTCTGGTTGTTGTGTCATGGCAGTGATATGGCCTTCTTGTGAATCGTTGCCTCCACTTTTTCGGCCCCGAGGAGTAATGTGGCAGCTGCATCAGAGCACCTTGTGGGTAAGTTCTGAATTTGTTTCAGCTTCTGTTTTTGGAAGTTTTTTCTGCTTTACAGAAAATCGTGGCTTCGAGACTGACATTTGAACTTTTTACCTCAAAATGAATAGGGTTTCTCTTTTCCCTCATGAGTAATGTATACCCAATGTGTGGTATCAATCTACGACCTGGAACTGGAGCCATCGTACAAAAGTTAACGGATGGACAGACAGACGGACAGAACTCACTATCGCATAACACAACCTCATCTCACACGATAGGTGTATAAAACAGGACATTGACAAAATAGTTCAAAATTGCGCAGATAATCCACTTTACTGATTTTGGAGGGTGATGGAATTTATTAGAGTGAGCGATTGAATTTTGTCCACAAAATCAGGATCATTGAATATGAACAGGTCGACTAACTTATGAGAATTATGATGGATCGTAGAAACTGGAAGAAAGGACAATCAACCACTGTCACTATCTCATCAATACGAACCTTCTTATATATAGCTGATATGAGCGCTGCCCTGATTTGCATGCCAACACGAAAGCTGCGTACGAAACACTGCTGCTCTAATGCAGTCATCACAGCCATGGTACAGGAGATAGCCACTGCATACACATAGCCTCGCCACATCTGCTGTTCACCGTCCTTGGCATCTTTACTGTCTGTGAACTCTATCAACAACCTGATCCATGCAAAGAAGTGGAACATGATCGAGTTAGCTCGGTGTCAAAGCTCTGAAAACTGATGAATATCATTCTTTGATTTACAGTGGCCTACTTTTTCCTACAAAGTGGGCTCTCATTTGCAAATTGTCCGGTAAGGAGTGAGTCAGTCAGTGAGTGAGTCAGTCCATCGATCTGAATCCTTTGTCCGGCAAAATAAGGAGAACTGTTGACATCAGAACCTTGATTTTCAGCAAGAACGTGCAATAGAAAACTGTTACCAGCAAGTTCTGAGCTGACCTACTTTTGATGAAAATTTGACCTAATTAGGTGACCTATAATCCTCCAAATTGGCAAAAAATGTCCTAATGCCTCCTAAGACCATGGAAATGCACTTTATTAGGTCAATGTCAGTGTGACCTGACCTAATTGGGTCACCACCAATGTGACCTACATTCTGACCCAATTTCTGACCCGAAGAAGTGATACGGTTGTGTGATCTGTTTGCCAGTGTTCTCAGATATAGCCGATCAAAGCATATTCTCGTTTTTCTATTTGTACATTGGCTATAAGGCTAAAAGTTGTTTCACCAGTACGCTACATGGACTTGATTGGATGATTAGATTTTATTATTAGCCTAGCTTGTCTAGCTTGCACAGGATTCAGAGAGCTCAGGTCAGGTTAGGGAGATCCCACTCTCTAAAATGGAGGTAAAAACGGTCAACTCTGCTCAATCAGTTTTGATTGCTTCTGAACCAATCTTACAAAACTTCAGGCGCTTTAACAATCTATCTATTGTTATATGTCCTAACATTAATTTGCCATTCGAAGAACTAGTCAAAGTTGTCAGTCATGACAGATATTTGGCCTATTATTCTGCAAATTAGATAGATAAGAATTTATTTCTTTTACTACCATTTTATGAGGACATATATGTCTGTGTGTGCCTCAAGATGATTTTGCTGAATTCATGATCCAAACTGATTTATTTAACAAAAACGACCCTTTTTTAATACCTTAGAGAGTGAGATCGCCCTAACCTGGTGGTGTCTGAGTTTACTGGGATTGGTTTTCTCACCTGAGTAATATTGGGTTTACAAAGGTGAGTAAGTCTTTAATCAATTTACACAGGTGAGCAATCAGTATCTCCCACCCGTACACCTTCGTCATTGCCTTAAGGAGAGAGGGCCTATTCTTTTTTTCATCTGCAGTGCTCTCCCCTTGCGCAGTTCTTGTACTCCCATTCAGTAGTGGAGTGCTTTCATCCATGGTGTCCATATCGTCTGGATCCGTGTTCAACTTGTTAGTTAATGACTGATATTGTACTCGGGTTTCTGATGGAGCTTTCTTTTGTCTGGACATGCTGGATTAAAAAGTATCGATAGTCAGTTATTCAAATGAGCAAGAACACTGAATAAAATTATATCCTGGTCAAGTTTTCATGTCTTCATACATGTATGTTCCTACACTATGCCATGCTTCCTCTTCTTGAATTTACATGTACATGTACACTCCAGGCTCCAAGGGCTGTACAGCTCTATCTAGCAATAGAAGAAAAATGCTCTTCACTCTCTGATTTCTGATAGCCATGTGGAGCTGATGTGGCTGCAACCAGTTGATGTATGAAGACTGATTGCAGACACATGATCAACTCCTCATGGCTATTAAACTATTTGCTGAACTAGATAAAAGTAGTGGACAGAGAGTGGGGAGGGGTTGTTTTATTGCCGGATAGAGCCATACGGCCCATGGAGCTTAGTGGTCCCAGCTTGGCGTAGTGTAGGAACGAATAAAGACAAGAAAACTTGGCTAATAATACCCTAGCTTCACAGGCCCGTGTTTGTGGTTTTATGCATGACAAGGGAATTTTTTTCTTCAACATATTCAATATATGTGATAACAGCTTCTGGTGATAATCAATAAAATGGACATATTTTTTAGAATTTTAAAATTAATCTTGTTTTTACTTGTTTTCTGTCAAGGTGATAACAAGGGTCTAAAATATGGCTAGAAACTAGAAATAAAACCTAAGTAAAACATGAAATTGTTTTCAAGCTAATATTATCATAGTGGCACAAGTTAGTTGTAGATAGCTGTTGTTTTAGCACAGTAGGTTGAATATGGTCATGATGGAGCATGTCACAGGCATTGCTGCATCCCTTCAAGAGAAGATAGCTCAATTATGGCAGCTCTTATTTTAATACCAGTTAGTACAGTACATTTGAATTGAATTGAATTGAAATTTATTCACCAATGGACACTTCAAGAAAAGAATGAACACACCAAAGGCTCGTAAGCGTTCCATTAACGAGTTATCATGAAAGAGTTAACCAAATCTGACTGGCGGGAATAAAACACAAGGGGGCTTGTTCTATCTCAAAAAAGAAAGAAAAATAATCTACGTATCATATCTGAAACCATTATATTGGCAAAATCAAATAATAACTCAAACATCAATTTATATTTTCTGCACTGCCTGTGAGAACGGTCAGTTTTCTATGAAAAAGGTTTTCAGTTTCGATTTAAATATTTTATGCTCTTTGGGTGAGAAGGTAATTTGTTCCCCTCCCGAGGTCCGAGAATATTAAGAGTGTGATAAGATAAATTTGATCTATAAATTGGTCTGTAGAGATTCAAAAGCTGTCCTCTGGTTTGGTAACGATGTATATCCGATTGTTTATTGAAGTATCTTTCGAAATCTACTGGAAGCAAGGTTGGATGATGAAAAAACTTACAGGCCATTAAGAGAGAAGAATTTGTGTTTAATTGTTGCAACTTTAAGATTTTGAAGCTCAAAAATAGTGGTTGAGTATGACCATTCTTGCTGGACAAAGTTATCGCCCTAAAAGTACGTTTTTGAAGCAGAATAAGAGGATTTAGATGAGTGGTTGGCTATGGAGAAGAGCTTATCACAATCTATGCTGAATCCCTTCAATAATTGTATGCAAACTACCTGGATTGTCTAAACCTCTCAATCTCGCGATACCAAACTGCCTCAAAGGTGGGTACAGCCTTTCTACACTTGTCAGATGGCACCAAATCCCAGACATCACCATCTTCCAATGTCTTCCGGTAGCCATTGATCACCAGTCTGTAAGGGAGAAGAATTGCTGTTGAATTAATTGAACAATGACAGCAAACATGCAGCTCAACATTGGAGAAGATTTATAGTCCAGATAATCCAAGTTCTAATAATTCAATCCCCTTATCAAAATTCAATCACCCCAAATTCAATCGGCTGTTCTAATAAATTTGACCATGCTCTAAAATCATTGAAATAACAAAGAAATAATGAATTATCTGCAGGATTTTAAACCATTTCATCAACTTTCTGTTCTAATAAATTTGATCACCACTTGAAATTTTTGTGGAAAATTTCATTTCCTGTGATTGAATTATTAGAGGAACAGGACACCAATCACAGGAAGTGAAATTTGCCCTATAAAATCAAGGGATTATTAGACCAGGAAGCTCATCAGATAATTCAAAATCATGCATACAATCGAGGATTTCTTTTGATTTTAATAATTTTCAGAGAGAAATCAGATTTATTAAAAAAAAATGATTGAAGTTTGTTCACAAAATTTTGGGCGATTGATTTTAATAGGGTGATTGAGGGAACAGCAAGTTGACAAAATGGTCCATCATCATGCATCATTTCATCATTTTTATTATTTCAGAGGGTGATCAAATTTATTTTCACAGACTTAATTTTGAACAAAACATTTAATAGGGCCAAAGAATTATTTGGATTTAATGAATGTATCACTTTTTGGTTTGCATATGCTGCAAGAGATTCTGATCATCTGCTCTTTTGAGATTTATTCCATATTCCATGCTCATTTGTGAAAATGTGTGTGATCTTTTAATGCCACTGTGTGAAGTCATATAGAAACATTTTTTTTTACGTTTGATGCAACACATGCTGAGCAATCAAAAAGAGATAAAGAGATATTTCCTTTGATTTAAGCTTTTCAAAAACTAGTAAACAGGAAAATACTATCCTAACCCAAGAATATGCCAAATTACTTTTCTCATTATACAAGTGATTCATTCAATAAAAATTTTCGTTAAGAAATTTATTCAGCAAGGATTGATCATACGTACGAAGTGACCCATGAGTAGGAGAATATAGATGGGAATGAGGCAGTGATTTCTGGAGAGTGGCCCTATGATAAAACAAGAAAAAGTTAATATAAAGCATTCAAAAAATGGATAACTTTTCTATTACATTTTCCACTGATCTCACAATATTTTGCCATCATCTATTACTCATAACTTCAAGGGAAATCTGATGGAGATCCCCACCCTTCTCATGAATGCTATCTTCACGTATCCGTGTCGAACACTATATGTGTTGCCTTGGCTGAACATAACACACTATCTGATCAGAATATGGGTTTGGCGAGTCATAGCTCTGTAAATATTCCGTGGTCCATAGGAGGAGTGCAGTGTATGACCTCTTTAAAATTCAAATATGATTGGCAATCGAAAGAAATTAACATCAATACAACCACCACTTGCCATATTTGGAAATCACATGGGCAGACATCAAAGAAAATACTCGCTGCACAGTGTTGGCAAGCTCCTACCTCGATTGGCTATATGACATCACATGTGTTTCCCGGTTTGAACAATTTACTAATTCATTAGGTCAAGGTAAATGATGGAACGTTAGTGTATTATTTAACTTATAATGTGAAGATGCCGAATGCCCACTTCGGAGCAGATTCTGTTACGGGCTGTTCCATTTAAAAAGGTATGGGAGGGGAGGAAGACACTCAATATATTATTCTATGGGTCAAAGGAGGAAATTCCCTTCAATCCATATTATAACATTGGGAAGGCCAAACAAATTTCTATGGGTGGTGGGGTATAATTCAAAGCTGCCTTTCGCCCCTCCCATACCTTTTTAAATGGAACAGCCCTAACCACAAACATGCAGGAAGGGAAATCCACGGAGGGGAGACAACTCTCTAAGTGTGAGCACAATTTAGTGCAATTCGCTTGGATGGAGGATAATACAATTTTACAGCTTACATCCCACACTAACACATTTCAGCTCTGGCCAACCTCATTCAGCTTGGATGGAGGTCAGGTAGGAAAGTCATATTGCTATGATTTATATCAAGCTTGACTGCAGAGCAAACATGAGGCAGCACCTAAAAGGTGCAACAACCCCTCAGCCAGACAGTTTTAGTCAGTGTATATTGGTACACAATGAATGAAAAATGCATATGTAAAAGCCTGAAAGATTTGGTTGAATGCAGAAGATGCTTTAGCAGTGGCTTGTAAAAGATTACAATATGATAAATTCAGTGTGGGATGTTAGATGCATTGAAGGATTATAATAAATATTTTGACATAGCATGTGCGAAAAATATGGCGGAAGAACAGAAATATTCTGAACAAAAACAAAAGGCTTCAAGCCATTTTGGCTTTGAACCCTAATAATAATCTAAACAATAAATAAAAGTCTTTGATAGCAATAACTGTATGAATCCCTGTGTACCAGTTGATTTTCTGTCTCTTTCCATCTGTGATCAAGCAGAGGATGAGGATGGGTGGATGGCAATCCAAACAGCCTTGTGATATGAATAATATGTTTCATGGACACCAAATTGTATATCTGTGAGTTTGAAACTGGTGAAAATCTGGTCAATGGTTGTCCTAAGATCTGTGGTTGGGGTGTGGATTAAGGGAAAGAGCCCATGGATGCTCTTGGAAGAAGTCGTTTATCTTGGTTGTTTCAACCGAGTCGACAGCGAAGTCATTGTTGAAGTCTCCAAGTATGACAACATTAGTCGCTGAACAGTGGCTCCTTAGTGATGTAGAAAGTCCGCCCAATCAGAGAAACCAGTTCTGTCATTCATCGTAAGTTTCTTGATGCACTGATGATGTATATCAAATTTTACATCGAGCACTTGAACGGTATCAGAGAGAGATCATTAATGATTTTGCATAAATTAAAGATGGCCGCCTATCCTTCCGGTCATTCAGAGGAACTGATCTTCATTGCGAGTGTCTTGATACATCGATGCTGTATACCAAGTTTCATATAGAACACTTAAATGGTATCCGAGATATATATCATTAAAGATTTTGCATAAATTAAAGATGGCCACCAAGATTTCCACCCAATCAGAGAAACCAGTTCTGTCATTCATCATAAGTCTCTTGCTGCATCGATGATGTTTATCAAATTTTATATCGAGCACTTAAACGGTATCAGAGATAGAGATCATTAATGATTTTGCATAAATTAAAAATGGCCGGCCATCCTTCCCGCCTCTCAGAAGAATTGATGTGGTTATTCAGTGCAAGTCAAGTCTCTTGATACATCGATGCTGTATACCAAGTTTCGTATAGAACACTTCAATGGTATCAAAGAAATACATCATTAAAGATTCTGCATAAATTAAAGATGGCCGCCAAGGCTTTCACCTAATCAGGAAAACTGGTTCGGTCATTCCTTCAAAGTTTCTTGATGTATCGATAATCTCTACAAAGTTTCACACTGACCAGCAAAATGGTTTCCGAGATACACAAGATTATTGGTTTCGCATAAATTAAAGATGGCCACCAAAGTTTCCACCCAATCGGGTCCAGATTCAATAGGGTTCTGAGTAATGAGCGTATGGATGTGCACGGCAAGTTTGGTGTGCCTAGGGTAAGTCGTTCTAAAGAAAGCTTGGTAACAAGAAAGCTGTGATGGTTTCGCATAAATTAAAGATGGCCGCCAAAGTTTCCAACCAATCGGCTCCAGATTCAATAGGCTTGTGGTTGACCACCCAACAATTCTGTATACCAAATTTGAAGTCTCTAGAAGCAACGGTTCGGTTTCTAGATCGATCACAAGAATTGTTGACGACCGGACGACCGGACGACCGGACGTACATGCCAACGACAAGACCCCGCAGCCTAATAGGCTGAGGGGTAAAAATGCAAAATCTGCCAGCTTCATATAAGTTAACACGTACGATAATGGCAAAAAACAGTTCACAGAACATTATCGTGTTAACTTATATGAAGCTGGCAGATTTTGCATTCCTTGCTTTTGCTTTCAAGCTTGATATAAATCATAGCAATATGACTGCCTACCTGGAATCTGAGCTGGAATCTGTCTGTGTGGGGTGTAAGCTGTATAATTGAATTATGCTTCTGAAAGATTAGTTATTATGCTGATTTCTCATACTACTTGAGGAGAGAAAATTTAATTCACAGGGTAAATAAGTTGCCTGAACATGTTGAATGGCTAAGAGAAATTTGCTGAATTAAGCTGAATTTTCTGAAAAATTCTCAAAAAATTCTTAGATAAGGAACAGTCATGTACATACATACCCGGGCAGGTTGGTGGAATGGCCGGGGCTTCTCAGCGAAACTATGAAGAACAAACTGAACTAGCACGAAACCGTAGTCCAAATAAAATATTACAAAATCTAGCCGGTCATCTTTCTGCAAGTATTTCTGTAAGTAAAACAAACTGAATTACAAAATCTAGCATGTGCGAACAAACCAAGATAATACAAATATTCACTGTTGATACACTGAACCCACAGAAGGTGATAATATTACTGATTGCTGAAAATACAGAATTCAAACCACTCAAAGCATTTACCCCCACCTCTTGTCCATCCCCAAACTCCACCTTACAAAAACATGTGGCTGTCGCCATCGGGACCCCTCGGGCCGGGCCCAGAGCAATTGTGGAAATAATGTTTCTGACCCCAACAACTCTGGGGGTGGGCATAATTTTACCTGTATGATATAGATCATAGACAGACAAAACAATATAGCAATAGAGCAGTGATTACCTATAGTAGATGTAGTCGAACGATTACTGTCTATTCACAGCAATCCACACAGGTTTGTGTGAACTCCTGAAAAACACATCCCATGGCACCGACTTTCAATAGGCTTCTGGTACTGGCTGTATTAAACAACTGTATGAACCTTCATTGTTGTGAGTGAAGGACTTTTTGAGATAATGTGTTTACAAGGATATGGACCAACAGACATGTATAAAGGGGCAGAACTCATGAAAAACACATCCGATTACACCGACTTTCAATAGGCTTCTGGTACTGGCTGTATTAAACAACTGTATGAAGTTTCATTGTTGTGAGTGAAGGACTTTTTGAGATAATGTGTTTACAAGGATAACATGAGGCAGCACCTAAAAGGTGCAACAACCCCTCAGCCAGACAGTTTTAGTCAGTGTATATTGGTACACAATGAATGAAAAATGCATATGTAAAAGCCTGAAAGATTTGGTTGAATGCAGAAGATGCTTTAGCAGTGGCTTGTAAAAGATTACAATATGATAAATTCATTGTGGGATGTTGGATGCATTGAAGGATTATAATAAATATTTTGACATAGCGTGTGCGAAAAATATGGCGGAAGAACAGAAATATTCTGAACAAAAACAAAAGGCTTCAAGCCATTTTGGCTTTGAACCCTAATAATAATCTAAACAATAATAAAAGTCTTTGATAGCAATAACTGTATGAATCCCTGTGTACCTGTTGATTGTCTGTCTCTTTCCATCTGTGATCAAGCAGAGGATGAGGATGGGTGGATGGCAATCCAAACAGCCTTGTGATATGAATAATATGTTTCATGGACACCAAATTGTATATCTGTGAGTTTGAAATTGGTGAAAATCTGGTCAATGGTGTCCTAAGATCTGTGGTTGGGGTGGGGATTAAGGGAAAGAGCCCATGCTCTTGGAAGAAGTCGTTTATCTTGGTTGTTTCAGCCGAGTCGACAGCAAAGTCATTGTTGAAGTCTCCAAGTATGACAACATTAGTCGCTGAACAGTGGCTCCTTAGTGATGTAGAAAGTCCGCCCAATCAGAGAAACCAGTTCTGTCATTCATCGTAAGTTTCTTGATGCACTGATGATGTATATCAAATTTTACATCGAGCACTTGAACGGTATCAAGAGATCATTAATGATTTTGCATAAATTAAAGATGGCCGCCTATCCTTCCGGTCATTTAGAGGAACTGATCTTCATTGCGAGTGTCTTGATACATGTACATCGATGCTGTATACCAAGTTTCATATAGAACACTTAAATGGTATCCGAGATATATATCATTAAAGATTTTGCATAAATTAAAGATGGCCACCAAGATTTCCACCCAATCAGAGAAACCAGTTCTGTCATTCATCATAAGTATCTTGCTGCATCGATGATGTTTACCAAATTTTATATCGAGCACTTAACACGTTGACTGCCATTTCAATACAGTGTGTCTGTCCCGGTTGCCAAGTCACGTGATCAGATATATCGAATCCTGGTTCAGATTTTTTGTTTCTAGCGTATGATTGGTTCACTAGTAATCATATGACGGGTATTCCCCCATATAGCGAGATAACTCGTAGTTGGCACAGTGAAAAATTTTTTCAGTCCATAATTTTCGTTGAGTTCACCTATGTTTTACTACGAATATACTCGTAGTGGCAGAATGCGGTACACCCAAAACTACGAGTATACTCGTACTGGCAGTCAACGTGTTAAACGGTATCAGATATAGAGATCATTAATGATTTTGCATAAATTAAAAATGGCCGGCCATCCTTCCCGCCTCTCAGAAGAATTGATGTGGTTATTCAGTGCAAGTCAAGTCTCTTGATACATCGATGCTGTATACCAAGTTTCGTATAGAACACTTCAATGGTATCAAAGAAATACATCATTAAAGATTCTGCATAAATTAAAGATGGCCGCCAAGGCTTTCACCTAATCAGGAAAACTGGTTCGGTCATTCCTTCAAAGTTTCTTGATGTATCGATAATCTCTACAAAGTTTCACACTGAACAGCAAAATGGTTTCCGAGATACACAAGATTCATGGTTTCGCATAAATTAAAGATGGCCACCAAAGTTTCCACCCAATCGGGTCCAGATTCAATAGGGTTCTGGGTAATGAGCATATGGATGTGCACGGCAAGTTTGGTGTGCCTAGGGTAAGTCGTTCTAAAGAAAGCTTGGTAACAAGAAGTTTCGTATAGAACACTTCAATGGTATCAAAGAAATACATCATTAAAGATTCTGCATAAATTAAAGATGGCCACCAAGGCTTTCACCTAATCAGGAAACTGGTTTGGTCATTCCTTCAAAGTTTCTTGATGTATCGATAATCCCTACAAAGTTTCACACTGAACAGCAAAATGGTTTCCTAGATACACAAGATTCATGGTTTCGCATAAATTAAAGATGGCCGCCAAAGTTTCCACCCAATCGGGTCCAGATTCAATAAGGTTCTGGGTCATGAGCATATGGGTGTGCACGGCAAGTTTGGTGTGACTAGGGTAAGTCGTTCTAAAAAAAGCTTGGTAACGAGAAAGCTGTGATGGTTTCGCATAAATTAAAGATGGCCGCCAAAGTTTCCAACCAATCGAGTCCAGATTCAATAGGCTTGTGGTTGACCACCCAACAATTCTGTATACCAAATTTGAAGTCTTTAGAAGCAACGGTTCGGTTTCTAGATCGATCACAAGAATTGTTGACGACCGGACGACCGACCGGACGTACATGCCAACGACAAGACCCCGCAGCCTAATAGGCTGAGGGGTAAAAACAGACAGACATGTATAAAGGGGCATAACTCCTGAAAAACACATCCAATGGCACCGACTTTCAATAGGCTTCTGGTACTGGTTGTATTAAACAACTGTATGAAGTTTCATTGTTGTAAGTGAAGGACTTTTTGAGATAATGTGTTTACAAGAATATGGACCAACAGACATGTATAAAGGGGCATAACTCCTGAAAAACACATCCGATTACACCGACTTTGAATAGGCTTCTGGTACTAGCTGCATTAAACAACTGTATGAAGTTTCATTGCTGTGAGTGAAGGACTTTTTGAGATAATGTGTTTACAAGGATAAAAACAGCCAGACATGTATAAAGGGGCATAACTCCTGAAAAACACATCCAATGACACCGACTTTCAATAGGCTTCTGGTACTGGCTGTATTAAACAACTGTATGAAGTTTCATTGTTGTAAGTGAAGGACTTTTTGAGATAATGTGTTTACAATGATATGATGGACAGACGGACAGATGGACGGACGGACGGACGGACGGACGGACGACGGAGGCAACGACAATACCGCTCGGGCAGAATCTGCCCGAGGGGTAATAAACCACAAAAGGTGCAGTTAAACCAGATTCTGATCCTAACATGACAGATGAAAGAGGTCAATTGAATATACATGTTCACCCCCTCCGCCCTGCTTTCCCAGGCAAATATCACTCAAGAACGGTGAAATATACTTCTGTGCCTGTCAGTCTCCAATCAAGCAGGCTTGACATGCTAAAGCCATTATTCAGTGTTCAAACTATCATGCCGACGACTGATTTCTTATTTCTTGCTTTGTAAACAGTTATTCGGAAAAAAATCTTATGTTATAGAATATTTTTTTATTGTTTATTTGTTAAACTAATATTCAAAAAAACAATTATGGCATCAACAAATTTTGATCACTCAATTCAATAAGTTCATGGTTCATTGATGTTCATATTAAAAATATAATCCACCAACTTCCTGTCTCGATAAATTTAACTGCCCTTTCATTTTGTTGGTGGAGATTCGAACTGCCTGTAATCAGATAAGGGCATTTACTATAATTCATTTTCAGATCTCTGATAGATCAATATTATCTCACCTTCTGAATAATATTGGTATAAAATGGAACAATCCCTGCCACTGCCTGGAGAAGCCAAAATATCCACAACACCCCTGATGAGAGAATGCCTCTTTGGCGGACTAAGTGTATGATGATGACAGCGAAGAGCTGAAAAGATAAAATAAATTGAAGTGTTAAATCAACTGTTCAATGTTAGATTGAATGACATATAATCTAACATAAAATGTTCCGATCGGAAGTATGTATTTCCAGTCCTTGAACAGGGCTGACAAAATGACAGGAATATCTGATTCTGGTCAGCACTCCGACAAAACGAATATCAGAAATCCAACACTAGCTGTTACACATTCCTCTTGTCAGGCTTGTTGAGTTTTAGCAATAGCAAACTGTATGTGGCTGTCGCCATCGGGACCCCTCGGGCCGGGCCCAGAGCAATTGTGGAAATAATGTTTCTGACCCCAACAACTCACATATTTGGGGTGGGCATAATTTTACCTGTATGATATAGATCATAGACAGACAAAACAATATAGCAATAGAGCAGTGATTACCTATAGTAGATGTAGTCGAACGATTACTGTCTATTCACAGCAATCCACACAAACCGTGTGTGAACTCCTGAAAAACACATCCCACGGCACCGACTTTCAATAGGCTTCTGGTACTGGCTGTATTAAACAACTGTATGAAGTTTCATTGTTGTGAGTGAAGGACTTTTTGAGATAATGTGTTTACAAGGATATGCACCAACAGACATGTATAAAGGGGCAGAACTCCTGAAAAACACATCCGATTACACCGACTTTCAATAGGCTTCTGGTACTGGCTGTATTAAACAACTGTATGAAGTTTCATTGTTGTGAGTGGAGGACTTTTTGAGATAATGTGTTTACAAGGATAAAAACAGACAGACATGTATAAAGGGGCATAACTCCTGAAAAACACATCCAATGGCACCGACTTTCAATAGGCTTCTGGTACTGGTTGTATTAAACAACTGTATGAAGTTTCATTGTTGTGAGTGAAGGACTTTTTGAGATAATGTGTTTACAAGGATATGGACCAACAGACATGTATAAAGGGGCATAACTCCTGAAAAACACATCCGATTACACCGACTTTGAATAGGCTTCTGGTACTAGCTGCATTAAACAACTGTATGAAGTTTCATTGTTGTGAGTGAAGGACTTTTTGAGATAATGTGTTTACAAGGATAAAAACAGCCAGACATGTATAAAGGGGCATAACTCCTGAAAAACACATCCAATGGCACCGACTTTCAATAGGCTTCTGGTACTGGCTGTATTAAACAACTGTATGAAGTTTCATTGTTGTAAGTGAAGGACTTTTTGAGATAATGTGTTTACAATGATATGATGGACAGACGGACAGACGGACGGACAGACGGGCAGACGACGGAGGCAACGACAATACCGCTCGGGCAGAATCTGCCCGAGGGGTAAAAACAGTAACTTTGGATCCCCAAGGATGTTTGTATCTTACTTACTTTACTTTATTTCCATACATGAATACATACAGAAACATAAAAATATATATACATATGTCAATGATTGTTAAAAACAATGCCATGTACAAACAAGATTATCACAATCCCCAGGCAAACATGCACATACATGTACATACTGCATACAGCTCTATCAATACAGAATAGTTAGTTGGGATAGGCTTAGCCTGTATCCAAGCTATGGGGTCGGCTAAAGTGACAAACAAAAGAATGCTGCCCTAAAGCCCACTGTATTAGGCCACCACTATCTCAAACATAAATTCGGGTCCAACTCCACACATCCCTCTGGTCACAGATTGCCAAGAAGAGTGATGTGTGCATTCGCACCCCAAAAGTTTGATGTTTGAAGGGTGGAACTGTGTAAATTTGTCTGGGTTCCTCTAAAATCTGATAAATTTGAAGCCTAGCATGTGTGGACACTGCTACATGTACAACTGTTTGAGCGCATTTTTGGAAAGCTTTGACAACTGAGAGCATCCAGTTAGGCTACTGGCTACAGAATATACAGATGTTACAGATTGATGCATATTCACACTTCTATCAAGAAGGGTGACCCACTTTTTTCATGTTGCCTCCGAGATATTAACAGGTTCTCATTTTTCAATTAGCGTTCGACTGGCAGGATTGGTTGGTTGGTTGTTTGAAGTTTAATGTCGCACTTAACCTTATTGGTCACACGGTGACGATGGCCCAAACAAGCATACCCTAGCAAAACCCTAACAAAAACCTAACCAAAACTACAAAAAAATTTGAATTTCAAATTTTGAAAATTAGGTTCTACAGACACTGGTGATCACAATGGATCGTCAGAGAGCCTAATTTGTTTGGCACTGTAATCTATCTCCTGTGCCAGACAAAAATGGTACAAACCATGCTGCCCATAGCTGGAAGGTTCGACTGGCAGGAGAAATCTACAAATGACAGACATGACCTCCACAGGCTGATAAGTGTTCCAGACAACATGCATAAGGAAAGGATTTATATTATATAAACACATTGGAACATTTCAAACTTGGAAGTCATGTTTGGTTCAGTGCCATATTAATAATGCACCACTGGGGCTTCAGATCTCCCCAATTTGAGCACACCCTCTATTCAGCATAGCAAAATATTTTTAGGGTGGATTTCGAGTTAGTGAATATGATTCGAAGTCGCATTCAGCAATCTTTCAGTTATATCATGACGTTTGGGTTCTATTACTTTTCACAGCCAAGAACTGCACGAGTGAAGGTCTTATTCCTCATCACATGTCATCACGAAACCCCACATGAGCCCCAGTTATGACAAGCTGTCTGATGAGCTGAGGGCCACAATTTCCTAACATGACCTGGGATGTACACAACTACACCTCATGTCAATCTTTAAAGCCCCACGAGGTGGGTGGGGCTTGATACTATATTAGAGATAATATTGAAAATCGTTGAATACAGGTGAATTAGTTAGGAATTAATGAGGGAATCTCCCAGAACAAACATTGATGTTAATGCTGGATGAAATATTAGGTTGAAACTAAACTTTTTTTTCAGTTCATTTGATGTTTAATGTTGGGCGCACAGGGCATGCATAATCTTCGGACAGCCAGTACCTACGATTTGGTTGTGCAAAAAAAAATTGGGCAGCCAGTTCCTGAAATTTTATTGTCTGAAAAAACGATTCAGTTTCCCAAATATTCTCAATTTATCTTGTTTAAGGCAATATAGCTAGGAATTAATGATAATAAAATAATTAGAACACAGTATAGTAGCTTAAGTACAGGTCAGCTTGGTATTATGGCAGGGTTTTTTTAAAGTTTTTTGATCTTCCAGGGAAAATGTTGGTGGGGAAAATGTCAGTTGGGGATAATGTCAGGTGGGGATAATGTCAGATGAGGATAATGTAAGGTGGGGATAATGTCAGGTGGGGATAATGTCAGGTGGGGACAACGTCAGGTGGGGAAAACTTCAGGTGGGGATAACATCAGGCGAGATAACGTCAGGTTGGGATAACGTCAGGTGGAGATAACGTCAGGTGGGGACAACGTCAGGTGGGGATATTGTCAGGTGGGGATAATGTCAGGTGGGGACAATGTCAGGTGGGGGCAATGTCAGGTGGGAACAATGTCAGGTGGGGGCAATGTCAGGTGGGGGCAATGTCAGGTGGGGATAATGTCAGGTGGGGATAATGTCAGGTGGGGGTGAGGTGGGGACAATGTCAGGTGAGGATAATGTCAGGTGGGGATTATGTCAGGTGGGGATAATGTCAGGTGAGGATAATGTCAGGTGGGGATTATGTCAGGTGGGGATAATGTCAGGTGGGGACAATGTCAGGTGAGGATAATGTCAGGTGGGGATTATGTCAGGTGGGGATTATGTCAGGTGGGGACAATGTCAGGTGAGGATAATGTCAGGTGGGGATTATGTCAGGTGGGGATAATGTCAGGTGGGGATTATGTCAGGTGGGGATAATGTCAGGTGGGGATTATGTCAGTACCCCAGTGAAACTCATTCAGGTGACCTCCACACGCTTCTTTTGCATTTCATAGAGCCCCATTATGTAACTGTTCCATATTACTTAGTTTCTCATGTTTGCCAGTGTGAAATCAGCAAGAGCTGTTGATCACTCTCCTCGATTTATTAATGTGAGCATGCTCACCAATATCTCTCTCATTGATTTGTTGTGTGAGTAATGTGAGCATGCTCACCAATATCTCTCTCATTGATTTGTTGTGTGAGTAATGTGAGCATGCTCACCAATATCTCTCTCATTGATTTGTTTTGTGTGAGTAATGTGAGCATCCTCACCAATATCCCTGTCCTTGGTTTGTTTTTGTGAGTAATGTGAGCATGCTCACCAATATCTCTCTCACTGATTTGTTGTGTGAGTAATGTGAGCATGCTCACCAATATCTCTCTCATTGATTTGTTGTGTGAGTAATGTGAGCATGCTCACCAATATCTCTCTCACTGATTTGTTGTGTGAGTAATGTGAGCATGCTCACCAATATCTCTCTCACATGAATTGTTGTGTGAGTAATGTGAGAATGCTCACCAATATCTCTCTCACTGATTTGTTTTGTGTGAGTGATGTGAGCATGCTCACCAATGTCTCTCTCCTTGATTTGTTTTGTGTGAGTAATGTGAGCATGCTCACCAATATCCCTGTCCTTGGTTTGTTTTTGTGAGTAATGTGAGCATGCTCACCAATATCTCTCTCACTGATTTGTTGTGTGAGTAATGTGAGCATGCTCACCAATATCTCTCTCACTGATTTGTTTTGTGAGTAATGTGAGCATGCTCATCAATATCTCTCTCCTTGATTGTTTTGTGTGAGTAATGTGAGCATGCTCACCAATATCTCTCTCACTGATTTTTTTTGTGTGAGTAATGTGAGCATGCTCACCAATGTCTCTCTCCTTGATTTGTTTTGTGTGAGTAATGTGAGCATGCTCACCAATATCCCTGTCCTTGGTTTGTTTTTGTGAGTAATGTGAGCATGCTCACCAATATCTCTCTCACTGATTTGTTGTGTGAGTAATGTGAGCATGCTCACCAATGTCTCTCTCCTTGATTTGTTTTGTGTGAGTAATGTGAGCATGCTCGCCAATATCTCTCTCACTGATTTGTTGTGTGAGTAATGTGAGCATGCTCACCAATATCTCTCTCATTGATTTGTTGTGTGAGTAATGTGAGCATGCTCACCAATATCTCTCTCACCGATTTGTTGTGTGAGTAATGTGAGCATGCTCACCAATATCTCTCTCACTGATTTGTTGTGTGAGTAATGTGAGCATGCTCACCAATATCTCTCTCACTGATTTGTTGTGTGAGTAATGTGAGCATGCTCACCAATATCTCTCTCACTGATTTGTTTTGTGTGAGTAATGTGAGCATGCTCACCAATGTCTCTCTCCTTGATTTGTTTTGTGTGGGTAATGTGAGCATGCTCACCAATATCCCTGTCCTTGGTTTGTTTTTGTGAGTAATGTGAGCATGCTCACCAATATCTCTCTCACTGATTTGTTGTGTGAGTAATGTGAGCATGCTCACCAATGTCTCTCTCCTTGATTTGTTTTGTGTGAGTAATGTGAGCATGCTCACCAATGTCTCTCTCCTTGATTTGTTGTGTGAGTGATGTGAGCATGCTCACCAATATCTCTCTCACTGATTTGTTGTGTGAGTAATGTGAGCATGCTCACCAATATCTCTCTCACTGATTTGTTTTGTGTGAGTAATGTGAGCATGCTCACCAATGTCTCTCTCCTTGATTTGTTTTGTGTGGGTAATGTGAGCATGCTCACCAATATCCCTGTCCTTGGTTTGTTTTTGTGAGTAATGTGAGCATGCTCACCAATATCTCTCTCACTGATTTGTTGTGTGAGTAATGTGAGCATGCTCACCAATGTCTCTCTCCTTGATTTGTTTTGTGTGAGTGATGTGAGCATGCTCACCAATGTCTCTCTCCTTGATTTGTTGTGTGAGTATTGTGAGCATGCTCACCAATATCTCTCTCACTGATTTGTTGTGTGAGTATTGTGAGCATGCTCACCAATATCTCTCTCACTGATTTGTTTTGTGTGAGTGATGTGAGCATGCTCACCAATATCTCTCTCACTGATTGGTTTTCTGTGAGTAATGTGAGCATGCTCACCAATGTCTCCCTCCTTGATTTGTTGTGTGAGTAATGTGAGCATGCTCACCAATATCTCTCTCACTGATTTGTTGTGTGAGTAATGTGAGCATGCTCACCAATGTCTCTCTCCTTCATTTGTTTTGTGTGAGTAATGTGAGCATGCTCACCAATATCCCTGTCCTTGGTTTGTTTTTGTGAGTACAATATCTCTCTCACTGATTTGTTGTGTGAGTAATGTGAGCATGCTCACCAATGTCTCTCTCCTTGATTTGTTTTGTGTGAGTAATGTGAGCATGCTCGCCAATATCTCTCTCACTGATTTGTTGTGTGAGTAATGTGAGCATGCTCACCAATATCTCTCTCACTGATTTGTTTTGTGTGAGTGATGTGAGCATGCTTGCCAATATCTCTCCTTGATTTGTTGTGTGAGTGTTGTGAGCATGCTCACCAATATCTCTCTCCTTGATTTGTTGTGTGCGTATTGTGAGCATGCTCGCCAATATCTCTCTCCTTGATTTGTTGTGTGAGTAATGTGAGCATGCTCACCAATATCTCTCTCACTGATTTGTTTTGTGTGAGTAATGTGAGCATGCTCACCAATATCTCTCTCATTGATTTGTTGTGTGAGTAATGTGAGCATGCTCACCAATATCTCTCTCATTGATTTGTTGTGTGAGTAATGAGCATGCTCACCAATATCTCTCTCACTGATTTGTTTTGTGTGAGTAATGTGAGCATGCTCACCAATATCTCTCTCCTTGATTTGTTTTGTGTGAGTAATGTGAGCATGCTCGCCAATATCTCTCTCCTTGATTTGTTTTGTGTGAGTGATGTGAGCATGCTCACCAATGTCTCTCTCCTTGATTTGTTTTGTGTGAGTAATGTGAGCATGCTCACCAATATCCCTGTCCTTCATTTGTTTTGTGTGAGTAATGTGAGCATGCTCACCAATGTCTCTCTCCTTGATTTGTTTTGTGTGAGTAATGTGAGCATGCTCGCCAATATCTCTCTCCTTGATTTGTTTTGTGTGAGTATTGTGAGCATGCTCACCAATGTCTCTCTCCTTGATTTGTTTTGTGCGAGTAATGTGAGCATGCTCACCAATATCCCTGTCCTTGATTTGTTTTGTGTGAGTAATGTGAGCATGCTCACCAACGTCTCTCTCCTTGATTTGTTTTGTGTGAGTAATGTGAGCATGCTCGCCAATATCTCTCTCCTTGATTTGTTTTGTGTGAGTAATGTGAGCATGCTCACCAATGTCTCTCTCGTTGATTTGTTTTGTGTGAGTAATGTGAGCATGCTCACCAATATCCCTGTCGTTGGTTTGTTTTTGTGAGTAATGTGAGCATGCTCACCAATATCTCTCTCACTGATTTGTTGTGTGAGTAATGTGAGCATGCTCACCAATATCTCTCTCACTGATTTGTTTTGTGTGAGTAATGTGAGCATGCTCACCAATGTCTCTCTCCTTGATTTGTTTTGTGTGAGTAATGTGAGCATGCTCACCAATATCCCTGTCCTTGGTTTGTTTTTGTGAGTAATGTGAGCATGCTCACCAATATCTCTCTCACTGATTTGTTGTGTGAGTAATGTGAGCATGCTCACCAATGTCTCTCTCACTGATTTGTTTTGTGTGAGTAATGTGAGCATGCTCGCCAATATCTCTCTCACTGATTTGTTGTGTGAGTAATGTGAGCATGCTCACCAATATCTCTCACTGATTTGTTTTGTGTCAGTAATGTGAGCATGCTTGCCAATATCTCTCCTTGATTTGTTGTGTGAGTAATGTGAGCATGCTCACCAATATCTCTCTCCTTGATTTGTTGTGTGAGTAATGTGAGCATGCTCGCCAATATCTCTCTCCTTGATTTGTTGTGTGAGTAATGTGAGCATGCGCACCAATATCTCTCTCACTGATTTGTTGTGTGAGTAATGTGAGCATGCTCACCAATGTCTCTCTCCTTGATTTGTTTTGTGTGAGTAATGTGAGCATGCTCGCCAATATCTCTCTCACTGATTTGTTGTGTGAGTAATGTGAGCATGCTCACCAATATCTCTCTCACTGATTTGTTTTGTGTGAGTAATGTGAGCATGCTTGCCAATATCTCTCCTTGATTTGTTGTGTGAGTAATGTGAGCATGCTCACCAATATCTCTCTCCTTGATTTGTTGTGTGAGTAATGTGAGCATGCTCGCCAATATCTCTCTCCTTGATTTGTTGTGTGAGTAATGTGAGCATGCTCACCAATATCTCTCTCACTGATTTGTTTTGTGTGAGTAATGTGAGCATGCTCACCAATATCTCTCTCATTGATTTGTTGTGTGAGTAATGTGAGCATGCTCACCAATATCTCTCTCATTGATTTGTTGTGTGAGTAATGTGAGCATGCTCACCAATATCTCTCTCACTGATTTGTTTTGTGTGAGTAATGTGAGCATGCTCACCAATATCTCTCTCCTTGATTTGTTTTGTGTTAGTAATGTGAGCATGCTCGCCAATATCTCTCTCCTTGATTTGTTTTGTGTGAGTAATGTGAGCATGCTCACCAATGTCTCTCTCCTTGATTTGTTTTGTGTGAGTAATGTGAGCATGCTCACCAATATCCCTGTCCTTGGTTTGTTTTTGTGAGTAATGTGAGCATGCTCACCAATATCTCTCTCACTGATTTGTTGTGTGAGTAATGTGAGCATGCTCACCAATATCTCTCTCACTGATTTGTTTTGTGTGAGTAATGTGAGCATGCTCACCAATGTCTCTCTCCTTGATTTGTTTTGTGTGAGTGATGTGAGCATGCTCACCAATATTCCTGTCCTTGGTTTGTTTTTGTGAGTAATGTGAGCATGCTCATCAATATCTCTCTCACTGATTTGTTGTGTGAGTAATGTGAGCATGCTCACCAATGTCTCTCTCCTTGATTTGTTTTGTGTGAGTAATGTGAGCATGCTCGCCAATATCTCTCACTGATTTGTTGTGTGAGTAATGTGAGCATGCTCACCAATATCTCTCTCACTGATTTGTTTTGTGTGAGTAATGTGAGCATGCTTGCCAATATCTCTCCTTGATTTGTTGTGTGAGTAATGTGAGCATGCTCACCAATATCTCTCTCCTTGATTTGTTGTGTGAGTAATGTGAGCATGCTCGCCAATATCTCTCTCCTTGATTTGTTGTGTGAGTAATGTGAGCATGCTCACCAATATCTCTCTCACTGATTTGTTTTGTGTGAGTAATGTGAGCATGCTCACCAATATCTCTCTCACTGATTTGTTGTGTGAGTAATGTGAGCATGCTCACCAATATCTCTCTCACTGATTTTTTGTGTGAGTAATGTGAGCATGCTCACCAATATCTCTCTCCTTGATTTGTTGTGTGAGTAATGTGAGCATGCTCACCAATATCTCTCTCACTGATTTGTTGTGTGAGTAATGTGAGCATGCTCACCAATATCTCTCTCACTGATTTGTTTTGTGAGTAATGTGAGCATGCTCATCAATATCTCTCTCCTTGATTGTTTTGTGTGAGTAATGTGAGCATGCTCACCAATATCTCTCTCACTGATTTGTTTTGTGAGTAATGTGAGCATGCTCATCAATATCTCTCTCCTTGATTGTTTTGTGTGAGTAATGTGAGCATGCTCACCAATATCTCTCTCACTGATTTGTTGTGTGAGTAATGTGAGCATGCTCACCAATATCTCTCTCACTGATTTGTTGTGTGAGTAATGTGAGCATGCTCACCAATATCTCTCTCCTTGATTTGTTGTGTGAGTAATGTGAGCATGCTCGCCAATATCTCTCTTCTTTACAATTTCTAAGAGAATGATTGAAAGCTCTCCTGCAGAAAAAGTTGGGAGAATGATGGAGAACGAGAGACTGATTACTTTTGACCCTCACTATAATTCTTAAATTGAAAGACAAAATATTGATCGCACTATAAGCATGTATACAAGTAGGCGAGTCTCACTGTCTTGAGCCGTTCATAACAGTGGTATATTGTAGCTATATGCTAGGTAAGATACATACATGTATCAGTGACAGTTCTGTACTGAAACCCAGCTCACAATGAAGCATGTTAAATTGAGGGATAAGTGTACTTATTCGATTAATTTGAAGTCTCATCTAGAACAGCGAAATCATATAAGACATATTATATACGGTATTAAGTTAATTATACATTAATATCCACGATCTGAGTTGATAATGGGATTTTTGCAAATTTCATAAATGTAGCCGATGATTATAATATGCCTTACCATTGTAGCAGCCCGTATGAAAGGTGAAATGACATCGGCTGTTCCCATAGCCTCCCCGAAAGCTTTATGAACAGACAGCGCCTGGGAGGCTTGCACTATTGATAGAACAGCTAAAATAGCTCCTAAAACCTGGAAGACAGAAACACATGTATGATAAGAAGATAAGAGGACATGCCTGGGGAGGTAATTATAGCCAGTCTTCTGGATTCACATTCTTTCCCAGGTTTAGAGAGGTAGTTTCTCTAAAATGGAGGTAAAAAGGGTCATTTTTGCTTAATAACTTTTGACTTGTTCATCATAATGCTTCGAAATCTTCAGGTGACTTTACCTTATATATTGTCACATGATGTAACAGTGGTTTTCCAAAGAATGTGTGCATAGTTTAATGTTGGTGGGAGACATCTAGTGTTTAAGCTGTCTGTCTGTCCGTCCCTTTTTCTTGTCTGCAAGATATCTAGAGAACTATTGGATGGAATTTCACCAAACATGGATGAAACCTTCATTCAAATAGCCTCCTCATCTGATTAGCTTTTGGTGTGTATCCATGTGTGCATCCTTGTCCAGTGTCCATCAGTTCATCTACTTGTACATGTATATAAAGGCATTGTCTGCAAGCTATCTGGAGACGTACCGAATGGAATTTCACCAATCTTGGATGGAAGCTCCATTGCAATGGCCTCCTCATCTGATTAGGATTTGGTGTGTGTGCGTGCATGCGTCCTTCTCCAGTGTCCGTATGTCTACTTATACATGTATATACAGGCTTCGTCTGCTAGATATCTGGATAACGACTCAAATTTGGAATTTCACCAAACTTGGATGAAAGCTTCATTAGCATAACCTCCTCATCTGATTATGTATGTGTCCATGTCCGGTGTACATCCATCTACTTGTACATGTATGTACAGGCCTAAACTGTCTGCAAGATATCTCGAGAACTAATGAACGGAATTTCAGAAGACTTGGATGGAAGCTTCATTGGACGGAATTTCATCAAACTTAGTAACGTTATGCCAGATGCGAAGCTTTGTTTTGGATACTTATTCCCACGTTCCTTTTATAGCACCTTCCCCCACTTTGCCCACTCAAGGCAAAGTGGTAGTTTGGGGGAGACTTATATTTTTGCCATAAAAAAACAAAACCAGCAGCATAGGCTTCATGCCAGAGTGGCAACTCAAGGGTCAAAGCGGAACCAGGCCTTTAGATTATTGTGTTATTAAGTCATTGGATGGATTGCAGACAGCAACATAGACAGATGGACAAATGGCCAAGCTGATCTGAGAGTAAACATGTATCTTTATGAGAACTCACACATTTTGTTATATGAAGTCGGCCACTGTATAGCGATGGTCGTCTGAGAGTGCAGAGGTACCAAATATAAAGAGGAGAGACAACCCAGAGCCACCCGCAGGGTACAAGCACCAGTACAGTGTCTTGGAAGCACTCTGTGAACTCGGGATATGTGTTGTTCCACGTCTTCTCCCCATCCTACAAAGAAATAGATAAGACATTATTTGTAATGGTCCGTCAACTTCACTTGAGTTTAATTTGATATATTTTATCTGCTAGAAGCTTTTAGAAAGTTGGCAACACAAGCCCAGCAAAATTCAAATTTGTATAAAAGCATAATCAGCCAGGGGACCAACTCAAAGAAGTTATAACTTATAACCTCTACAACTGAGTGAATCAAAATCTTCACTGTTCACAAAATAAGGATATACTGATCAGTATAGAGAAGTCACAGAATGTAATGACCTATTTAATACAGGTCATATTATAATGTTTAACAACCTTCATGCCTTTCAGTGCATGTCATGTAGATTCATAAAACTTACATCAACATGAGATTATAACGTAGATACATGTATTACGTATCAGCTTATATTGTGGCATCCCAGATTTTATTATGGTAGGTACCCTAAGTATTCGCCACTTTTCATCAGATCACGTGACCTTGCTCCCTACATGTAAATAATTGAAAATTGACAAAACCAAAGTAGAATATCTGCCTTCAATTTCTGCAGACTACCAACAGCTAGTTATTATTCTAAATATATGAAAAATTAGTTAGTTAAATTAATTCTGAGGGTCTTGGTGTTTGGAGATTGTGATAGTTAACAATAGTAATTAGTGCTCCATCGTTTATGTTATTTAATCCCTCCCGAACCCCCCCCCCCCAACCCCCACCACACACACGTGCGCAACCATGCCGATGTGCCACTCGAAGGCACAGCCTCTTTCCGAATAAGAAATTAGTGTTGTCATCGGTTAAGAAATGGAGTGACACGAGAAGAGTAAACATATTGGCAGGTTCACAGCATGTAAATGATGTAGGCCAACATCTACAATACAAATCAACATGTACAACACACATCCATGACAGCGTGTGTACAGAACATGTCTTGCAAGCTGTTCAACTGGATTTGGCACCATAAAAAAAGACTACCTAGTTTCCCTTCATTGAAAACTCAGAGAATGGGGGCAGGGCATATCAAATTAATTGTTTTTATTATTTTCTGCCATGACTGGGGGAAGGTTGAAAAGGGTATGCAGTCAAATAAAATCTATCTATTTGAGATAAAAAATGTTATCAACAGGGATAGCTGTCCCCTTAGAGGGTCAAAATTGGTCATTTTTGTTATTTCTTCATTCAAATATTCACTATTTCCTCTAACAGTTGGTGAAAAAATGAAATCAAAATTATAAATAGAAGTGCTTCAATGTTAGGGCTAAAACTTAGTTTCCAAGGCACTGGAACAATTAAACAGATTGCCTTAGCTTGGGCTTGGCTACTATTATTTTTGTCTGTTAAATTTCCCTTTCCAAAACTCATTTCCGCAGTATTATGGTAAGCTAATTATCTATTAGTCCTACATATTTACGTTAATCTACCCCCTTCTGAACAAAACCATGCAAACATCCCTATTTTTGTTTCTAATTATAACAGTGACATCACTCAGACACCGCCGTGAAGTGATCTACACCGGTGTGAACAATTCTCAGCTGAACAAGTTTTAGCAAGTTTTTTAAGTTTAAATTGGACTTTAAACCGCCTTGATGAAAAAAACTTAGTGTAATAGTTATCCAGAATAAACAGGAATTTGAGTAGGTCCCATTAGACAGATTAAAAATGTATTTGACAATAGAATTCAAGCAAAAAATTTGGATTAATTCATCAGATGTATAGCTGGACACATTTTGCCCGATTTCTAGCCTTTCATTTTTGTACAAAATCCGAGATTTAAACGTTTATTTCTCGAAAAGTATCCATGCTACGCTTTTGAAATTTGGCATGCTGGTTACTTATAAGGTGATCTAGTAAGCCTTATCTCACTTTTTGTAAGTTTGGCTTAATTTTTCAATTATTCAACTTTTAAGACAAACGACCGTAAAATAGTACGTTTTTTTCAATTTATTTTAGTAAAATAGCTATAAAAACAAATCAGGCAAAAATTTAAAAAAATGAGATAAGGTTTACTAGTTCGAATTGTCTCCTATCAAGGTATACCATCAAAGTTGAAACAAGACCAACAGTTTTCATGAAATTTCATTTGAGAAATGGACCCTATTGTTTTCATTTTAATTTTTTTAAATTGGAATATTTTCTAAACAGTAGCAGTGTCGGTTATACAAATCATATAGTTGGAATCCCTACGATGTACGCTTTCATAAAATATATAGTTCATTATGGTTATCTTGTATATTTATTGATACAGACGACAAATTGTCACAGGGGTGCAAAAACTGCCTCTAAGGGGACAGCTATCCTTAATTAGCCTGGGTAGTGATGAGAAAGCAGACATTTTTTTATGGGGCCCTGTGAATGGTATGTAATCTAATCCTGTTAACGGTTTGTAACCCACCTGTGGGTCAAAATTAACGAAAAATATTTTATTGCATATTTCTTTAATTATATCAACGTACATGTACTCCAGGTGACATTAGCTTGGTGAATACATGTGAGCTTCTAATTGCAATATTCAAAATCACACCTCTCTCACACCATCTCTGCAGGACTCCTCACACTTCTCTCACACCATCTCTGCAAGAGTCATCACACTTCTCTCCCACCATCTCTGCAGGAGTCATCACACTTCTCTCACACCATCTCTGCAGGAGTCATCACACTTCTCTCACACCATCTCTGCAAGAGTCATCACACTTCTCTCACACCATCTCTGCAGAATAATCACACTTCTCTCACACCATATCTGCAGGATTCATCACACTTCTCTCACACACCATCTCTGCAGGAATCACCACACTTCTCTCACACCATCTCTGCAGGAGTCATCACATTTATCTCACACCATCTCTGAAGGAGTCATCACATTTCTCTCACACCATCTCTGCAGGAGTCATCACACTTCTCTCACACCATCTCTGCAGGAGTCATCACACTTCTCTCACACCATCTCTGCATGAGTAATCACACTTCTCTCACACCATCTCTGCATAAGTCATCACACTTCTCTCACACCATCTCTACAGGAGTCATCACACTTCTCTCACACCATCTCTGCAGGAGTCATCACACTTCTCTCACACCATCTCTGCAGGATTCATCACACTTCTCTCACACCATCTCTGCAGGATTCATCACACTTCTCTCACATCATCTCTGCAAGAGTCATCACACTTCTCTCACACCATCTCTACAGGATTCATCACACTTCTCTCACACCATCTCTGCAGGAGTCATCACACTTCCCTCACACCATTTCTGCAGAAGTCATCACACCTCTCTCACACCATCTCTGCAGGAGTCATCACACCTCTCTCACACCATCTCTGCATGAGTCATCATACTTCTCTCGCACCATCTCTGCAGAGTCATCACACTTCTCTCACACCATCTGCGCAGGAGATATCATACTTCTCTCACACCATCTCTGCATGAGTCATCACACTTCTCTCACACCATCTCTGCAGGAGTCATCACACTTCTCTCACTCCATCTCTGCAGGATAATCACACTTCTCTCACACCATCTGCGCAGGAGATATCATACTTCTCTCACACCATCTCTGCAGGAGTAATCACACTTCTCTCACACCATCTCTGCAGGAGTCATCACACTTCTCTCACACCATCTCTGCAGGAGTCATCACACTTCTCTCACACCATCTCTGCAGGAGTCATCACACTTCTCTCACACCATCTCTGCATGAGTAATCATACTTCTCTCACACCATCTCTGCAAGAGTCATCACACTTCTCTCACACCATCTCTGCATAAGTCATCACACTTCTCTCACACCATCTCTGCAGGAGTCATCACACTTCTCTCACACCATCTCTGCAGGGGTCATCACACTTCTCTCACACCATCTCTGCAGGAGTCATCACACTTCTCTCACACCATCTCTGCAGGATTCATCACACTTCTCTCACATCATCTCTGCAAGAGTCATCACACTTCTCTCACACCATCTCTGCAGGATTCATCACACTTCTCTCACACCATCTCTGCAGGAGTCATCACACTTCTCTCACACCATCTCTGCATGAGTAATCACACTTCTCTCACACCATCTCTGCAAGAGTCATCACACTTCTCTCACACCATCTCTGCAGGAGTCATCACACTTCTCTCACACCATCTCTGCAGGAGTCATCACACTTCTCTCACACCATCTCTGCAGGAGTCATCACACTTCTCTCACACCATCTCTGCAGGAGTCATCACACTTCTCTCACACCATCTCTGCAGGAGTCATCACACTTCTCTCACACCATCTCTGCAGGAGTCATCACACTTCTCTCACATCATCTCTGCATGAGTCATCACACTTCTCTCACACTATCTCTGCAGGATTCATCACACTTCTCTCACACCATCTCTGCAGGAGTCATCACACTTCTCTCACGCCATCTCTGCAGGATTCATCACACTTCTCTCACATCATCTCTGCAGGAGTCATCGCACTTCCCTCACACCATTTCTGCAGGAGTCATCACACTTCTCTCACACCATCTCTGCAGGAGTCATCATACTTCTCTCGCACCATCTCTGCAGAGTCATCACACTTCTCTCACACCATCTCTGCAGGAGATATCACACTTCTCTCACACCATCTCTGCATGAGTCATCACACTTCTCTCACACCATCTCTGCAGGAGTCATCACACTTCTCCCACTCCATCTCTGCAGGAGTCATCACACTTCTCTCATACCATCTCACACAAATATATATATACAGACCCTGTGAGAAAGCACAAAATTAGAGAATATTAAGATCTGAAAAGGGGCATAACTCCATAAAATATGGACCAAGACGACTATTTTTTTTGTAGGCATTTAGAATAAAAAAATTATCAGCTGTACCAAACACAGTTAATTAGATATAACTGGTTACATTCAAGCGTTTTATAGCATCTAGCATGTGTATTTGAAAAATCAAGCTCATGCTAAACAACCAATCAACTGACAATGCCAATAGCCTAATATTCAAAGTGTGACCATCGCATTTTATCCAATTTTGTTCACATGAAAACATAAAATTCCACAGAAAAAGATCTGGGTCAAATTTTGAAAACCCGAGGCATACATATTTTCTTGAACAGTTGTTTTACTTGACAAAGTAAACATGGTAGATGGAATTTAATTTAATGAAAAATTTTAAACCTCTTGAAAAATAAACAAATTCATACCTACATCTACCAATCTCAAAACTGATATATCCACATATTTGAAATTACAAAGAATAAATTTTCCAATAATATATACATTATATATATATTCCCACAATAAAACGACAAATGCCAGTAGGTTTGGGAAGATCTGCCCAGGTGCTTCACAAGCCCTTGAACTGGAGACAGCTACATACATGTACATGTATATATTACACTACTTGAGTTATGCCCTGACCTGGTACTGATAAAACAGGCCAATAAAAAAAAGAGAGATAGATACCTATGTCGATCAATAATACAGCAGAGCCTCACATCTCGTCAAGTGATGTCAAGTCTGCTGTGATCTTTCGTGATAACCTCTACTCCATTTCAGATTACTGAACAGTAGCCTGAATATCAAATCCATCGTAGGCCTATGATGGCCTGACAGTTCGAGTTGACTCAATCCAGATATCCGAAGACGAATGAAAGTGACAATAGTGACGTATGTGTACAGCAGTTGGTAAACTGATGGGCAAATGCATGTGACAAATCAAATTCTGTCAACTTGAAATTCACAAGCTGTCAATCAACAAGAACTGTGCAGTGAAATGTGTCTCGTGGAAGTTGTTTATATTTAACCTGGCGGGATGTTCAAAGCTTGCGTGGGTGGGTGCATGTACACGGGTGTCTAGACTGAATAGTTTACAATTTCAGGGCCTCAAGACGGTATCTTTCAGATATTCCGTCCCAGGATTTGATACCCAGGGTTAAACTGAAAAGAACAAAAAATAGAGAGAACTGGTGACATGGAATCTTTTCTTAGATAAGATGCGAGGTTCGTGTGACAGCCAACATCTGATCAAGACTTATGAAGTTAATAGTTTTTCTTGAAATATCACTCACATTGATTTACATGTAGCATGTTTAATAGCATTCTTTTGACTGAAAATCATTGCACTGTCTAAACAGAGATGAGGCCCTTCGATATAAGCCCTCCAAACCCTGCAAAAGTGTCAATTGTGAATGGGTGACTCAAAACTGCCAATGTGATAGATATTTGACTGTTTGCCTCATTAGCACTCCTGGTCTAAATACTTTTCATCCGGTTTCGTACTGCCAACGATTCAATCAAACCAAGGTTCTCAGACTCATTCACCCAAGGGATAAATCAGTGAATTCAGTCTATTCCTATGAAGTACATGTAGGCTCTCATTTGCAAATTGTCTGGTAATGAGTGAGTGAGTGAGTGAGTCAGTCCATCCGAATCCTTTCGTCAGCAAAATAAGGAGAACAATTGACATTAGAACCTTGATTTTTGGCATGAAGGTACATTAGGGGACTGTTACCAGCAAGTTCTGAGCTGACCTACTTTTAATGAAAATCACTGCTGATTCTGACTTGGGCAGTGCCCATCTTAATATAGGCAGGCGGTGCATGGAGGGAATTTTTCCAAGAGTTCAGTTCGCCTCAGAGTCCTAATGCATGCCTACCCTACTTTGTAGGTCCGGAGACGTTAGTCACACTGCCATGTATGATATTTATAACTGTTTTTGTGACCATATTCCCCATTAATTATCCCTATCAAACAGTTCCTTGGCAATGACAAGGCTCAGCTAGCTAGGCCACAGAATCAAGGGCATTAAGATATCGAATACATTTTCTAACTATTTTCATGTAAGGATTTGATCAAAATCTTGAGCTCAGCTTGAACACAATTTAATATCTTCTTCATGATAACATAGGATGAGTAAATCAATTCTGTCAATGTTGTTTTGAAAAATTTGAAGATGAATATGGTGGGATGGTAATTTGTTTCAAAGTTAATGGGATCAGGGTTCATGTGGTCCTCCTGGGGAGAGGACATTCTTAAGGAAGAATTTCAGAGTATTAGGGTTATAGGGGGTGATTATGCCCCCTTTTTTTCTTGGCAGCTAACAATAGCTCAGTTATTGTGACAGCATATATACATAACACTATTCTATGGATAACAACTTTTTCATTGCTGTGAAGCTGATGTTTCATTGGAGATACATGTACTTCCAACTTTTTCAAAGCTAAAGTGGCAGTGTAGAGGAGTTGCATGTAGACAACTCTCCTGGCAAATTGTAGGAGAGCTATAGACAATTCTCCTGGGGAATTTTAGAGAGCTATAGACAAATTCTCCTGGGAATTGTAGGACAGCTACATGTATAGACAACTCTGGTGAACTGTGGGAGAGCAATAGACAAATCTCTGATGACTGTGGGAGAGCTACATGTATAGACAATAGGATCGTCCCGAGATCAAACTCTCCAGTTGTGAAACGATGCCATTGCCCATGTAACGTTACCCATGTTACCCTGAGGTTAGGCAACGAACCATCTCTTTACATTGGCAATGCTGTATTATTTTATTTTAACGGACCTTCATAGGCGAAGCCTTCTGTTTGCAAATGCCTATTTAACTCCCCGGCAATAACCTCTTCAAGTTGTTTGGATTATCAGTACTTTGAAAGCCACTATGACACGAATTCTCCGATTTTTGTGGTATTGCCAATGTTAAAGCATTGTCCGTTACCTAATCTTGGCCGGACGTCACGTGGTAATGACTTCGTTTCGCGCCTTTCACAGCTAGAGAGTTCAATCGCGGGGCTGTCCTATTCTCCTGAGGAATAGTAGGAGATTTATAGACAATTCTCCTGGGAAATTGTAAGAGAGCTATAGACAATTCTCCTGGCATATGCCTGGGGGAATTTTGTGAGAGCTATGGACAACTCTCTGGTAAACTGTATGAGAGCTATAGACAGTTCTCCTGGGGAATTGTAAGAGACTATAGACAATTCTCCAGGGGGAATTTTGTGAGAGCTATGGACAACTCTCTGGTAAACTGTAGGACAGCTGGAGACAATTGTCCTGGATAACTTTTGTAAGAGCTATGGACAACTCTCTGGTAAACTGTAGGAGAGCTATAGACAATTCTCCTGTGGAATTGTAAGAGAGCTATAGACAATTCTCCTGGGGGAATTTTGTGAGAGGCTCAGAGCTATGGACAACTCGCTGGTAAACTGTGGGAGAGCTATAGATAATTTTTCTGGGGAATTGCAGGAGAGCTATAGACAATTCTCCTGGGGAATTGTAGGAAAGCTATCTATAGACAGTTCTTCTGGGGAATTGTAAGAGAGATAGACAACCCTCTGGTGAACTATAGGAGAGCTATATAGACAATTCTCCTAGAGAACTGTAGGAGAACTACAGATACAGTACAAGGCAGAAATAACTTGCTCATAAACGCGAGTGAAAAAAACCATTTTCGCGACTATAATTTATTAATCGCAGCCGGAAAACTCGCCTAAATCGCGCAAAAAAACAAAAGCATAATCGCGACTGAAACGCGTACGGTCGACGCGTTTCAGTCGAGATTATGCTTTTGTTTTTTTGCGCGATTTAGGCGAGTTTTGCGGCCGCGATTAATAAATTAAAGTCGCGAAAATCTTTTTTTTCACTCGCGTTTATGAGCAAGTTATTTCTGCCTTGTACTGTAATTCTCCTGGGGAGTTTTAGAAGAGCTATAGACAGTTCTCCTGGTGAAATGTAGGAGAGCTATAGACAACACTTCTGGTGAACAGTAGGAGAGCTATAGACAATTCTCCTGGGGAATTATAGGAGAGCTATAGACAAATCTCCTGGTGAATTGTGGGAGAGCTATAGACAATTCTCCTGAGGAATTGTAGGATGACTATAGACAACTCTCTGGTGAACTGTGGAAGAGCTATAGACAATTCCACATAAACTAGGATGAAAGTAACTCCGAAAATGTGAAATTGATCTGTGGGAATAATGGATTATAGACAATTCTCCTGGGGAATTGTAAGAGAACTATAGACAACTCTCCTGATGAATTATAGGAGAGCTACAGACAATTCTCCTGAGGAATTGTAGGAGAGCTATAGACAATTCTCCAGGGGAATTGCAGAACAGCTATAGACAATACTCCTGGTGAACTGTAGGAGAGCTATAAACAATTCTCCTCGGTAATTGTAGGAGATCTATAGACAACTCTCCTGGTGAATTATAGGAAAGCTATAGACAATTGTCCTGGGGAATCGTAGGAGAGCTACAATGTATAGACAATTCTCCTGGGGAATTGTAAGAGAGCTATAGACAACTCTCCTGGTGAATTATAGGAAAGCTATAGACAATTGTCCTGGGGAATCATAGGAGAGCTATAGGCAATTCTCCTGGGGAATTGTAGGAGAGCTATAGACATCTCTCCTGGTGAACTGTGGAAGAGCTATAAACAATTCTCCTGGGGAATTGTAGGAGAGCTATAGACAACTCTCCTGGTGTATTGTAGGAGAGCTATAGACAAATCTCCTGGTGAATTGTAGGAGAGCAATAGACAACTCTCCTGGTGAATTATAGGAAAGCTATAGACAATTGTCCTGGGGAATCGTAGGAGAGCTATAGACAATTCTCCTGGGGAATTGTAGGAGAGCTATAGACATCTCTCCTGATGAACTGTGGGAGAGCTATAGACAATTCTGGGGGATTGTAGGGGAGCTATAGTGTATTGTAGGAGAGCTATAGACAAATGTCCTGGTGAATTGTTGGAGAGCAATAGACAACTCTTCTGGTGAATTGTAGGAGAGCAATAGACAACTCTCCTAGTGAATTTTAGGCCTTGAGCTATGCCTTACGTAAACTACAAAGTTCAAACTACAAGTATACCATGAAAAAGCTTATATTCCAGACATACAATTACTACATGTACAACCTACCCAGAAAGGGTCGCTACAAAAACCTTCAGACTTGGACATCTTCTCTCAGCAGTCCAGAACACTTCTTCAGGAACTACTCCACTGAACAACCTTTATATCGGTAATTACATACATGAATGGCCCTGTAAAAACAATATATCAGGATAGAGTACTTTGAAAGCCACTATGACACGAATTCTCCGATTTTTGTGGTATTGCCAATGTTAAAGCATTGTCCGTTACCTAATCTTGGCCGGACGTCACGTGGTAATGACTTCGTTTCGCGCCTTTCACAGCTAGAGAGTTCAATCGCGGGGCTGTCCTATTCTCCTGAGGAATAGTAGGAGATTTATAGACAATTCTCCTGGGAAATTGTAAGAGAGCTATAGACAATTCTCCTGGCATGCCTGGGGGAATTTTGTGAGAGCTATGGACAACTCTCTGGTAAACTGTATGAGAGCTATAGACAATTCTCCTGGGGAATTGTAAGAGACTATAGACAATTCTCCAGGGGGAATTTTGTGAGAGCTATGGACAACTCTCTGGTAAACTGTAGGACAGCTGGAGACAATTGTCCTGGATAACTTTTGTAAGAGCTATGGACAACTCTCTGGTAAACTGTAGGAGAGCTATAGACAATTCTCCTGTGGAATTGTAAGAGAGCTATAGACAATTCTCCTGGGGGAATTTTGTGAGAGGCTCAGAGCTATGGACAACTCGCTGGTAAACTGTGGGAGAGCTATAGATAATTTTTCTGGGGAATTGCAGGAGAGCTATAGACAATTCTCCTGGGGAATTGTAGGAAAGCTATCTATAGACAGTTCTTCTGGGGAATTGTAAGAGAGATAGACAACCCTCTGGTGAACTATAGGAGAGCTATATAGACAATTCTCCTAGAGAACTGTAGGAGAACTACAGATACAGTACAAGGCAGAAATAACTTGCTCATAAACGCGAGTGAAAAAAACCATTTTCGCGACTATAATTTATTAATCGCAGCCGGAAAACTCGCCTAAATCGCGCAAAAAAACAAAAGCATAATCGCGACTGAAACGCGTACGGTCGACGCGTTTCAGTCGAGATTATGCTTTTGTTTTTTTGCGCGATTTAGGCGAGTTTTGCGGCCGCGATTAATAAATTAAAGTCGCGAAAATCTTTTTTTTCACTCGCGTTTATGAGCAAGTTATTTCTGCCTTGTACTGTAATTCTCCTGGGGAGTTTTAGAAGAGCTATAGACAGTTCTCCTGGTGAAATGTAGGAGAGCTATAGACAACACTTCTGGTGAACAGTAGGAGAGCTATAGACAATTCTCCTGGGGAATTATAGGAGAGCTATAGACAAATCTCCTGGTGAATTGTGGGAGAGCTATAGACAATTCTCCTGAGGAATTGTAGGACGACTATAGACAACTCTCTGGTGAACTGTGGAAGAGCTATAGACAATTCCACATAAACTAGGATGAAAGTAACTCCGAAAATGTGAAATTGATCTGTGGGAATAATGGATTATAGACAATTCTCCTGGGGAATTGTAAGAGAACTATAGACAACTCTCCTGATGAATTATAGGAGAGCTACAGACAATTCTCCTGAGGAATTGTAGGAGAGCTATAGACAATTCTCCAGGGGAATTGCAGAACAGCTATAGACAATACTCCTGGTGAACTGTAGGAGAGCTATAAACAATTCTCCTCGGTAATTGTAGGAGATCTATAGACAACTCTCCTGGTGAATTATAGGAAAGCTATAGACAATTGTCCTGGGGAATCGTAGGAGAGCTACAATGTATAGACAATTCTCCTGGGGAATTGTAAGAGAGCTATAGACAACTCTCCTGGTGAATTATAGGAAAGCTATAGACAATTGTCCTGGGGAATCATAGGAGAGCTATAGGCAATTCTCCTGGGGAATTGTAGGAGAGCTATAGACATCTCTCCTGGTGAACTGTGGAAGAGCTATAAACAATTCTCCTGGGGAATTGTAGGAGAGCTATAGACAACTCTCCTGGTGTATTGTAGGAGAGCTATAGACACATCTCCTGGTGAATTGTAGGAGAGCAATAGACAACTCTCCTGGTGAATTATAGGAAAGCTATAGACAATTGTCCTGGGGAATCGTAGGAGAGCTATAGACAATTCTCCTGGGGAATTGTAGGAGAGCTATAGACATCTCTCCTGATGAACTGTGGGAGAGCTATAGACAATTCTGGGGGATTGTAGGGGAGCTATAGTGTATTGTAGGAGAGCTATAGACAAATGTCCTGGTGAATTGTTGGAGAGCAATAGACAACTCTTCTGGTGAATTGTAGGAGAGCAATAGACAACTCTCCTAGTGAATTTTAGGCCTTGAGCTATGCCTTACGTAAACTACAAAGTTCAAACTACAAGTATACCATGAAAAAGCTTATATTCCAGACATACAATTACTACATGTACAACCTACCCAGAAAGGGTCGCTACAAAAACCTTCAGACTTGGACATCTTCTCTCAGCAGTCCAGAACACTTCTTCAGGAACTACTCCACTGAACAACCTTTATATCGGTAATTACATACATGAATGGCCCTGTAAAAACAATATATCAGGATAGAGTTGAAGGCTAACATGTGTGGACATACTACTCCAGCTTGACCTAGATAAGTCCAAATGTGATGAAAGTTGACCTACTTAATAGGTTCTATCACATGTCTATTTTATAGCAGTAGGCAGTCTCCATTCAGGGGATTCTGACTGAAAGACAGTATATTAGGTGCTGAAGATGACCAAATATACTTCTGCACAGAGGTATAATTTCAATACTGGTCCTTGCACAACTCTGAAACTTACTTGTGCAATGTAGTTCAAATGCCCCCTAGAGGGGTATTGTGCAACAATTCACTAACATGACCTTGAATAAATTTATGAAACACTTATGGGTACATTAACTGTGAGGAGAATTATATCACTCCAAAAAACTCTCTATCTGACCCTCACAATATTCACTTAAATGAATCGGACATGAAAAACATAGATTACATATGGGAATCACATTTGTAATAGACTCATTCAAAATTACTGAATTATAGGGTGCAATAGGCATATTTAACCTTGCATTATACACAACTACATTGTATTGTTTGTATTATGTATTAGAGATATCTAAATGGCTTTAAGTGAAGTCAATTGTTTGGCAGTGATGGAGTGAGTGAGTGAGTATGATTTAACGTCGCTTTCAACTATGTTTCAGTCACTATCAGGACATTGAGTCCTATTCCTTTTCACACCTGGGAACCACACGGGTGGGGTCCTATTCCTTTTCACACCCGGGAACTCCATGGGTGCCTCAGTTAGTCGCCTCTTACGACAAGCTGTCTGAGGAGCTGAGGCCTATTCTTGCCATGACCTGCGGTGTGCACAACGACATCCCAGGTCAATCCCCGGAAGCCCCACGGGGCTGGCAGTGATGGATCAGCCAAAGGCACATTTAACAAGGGTAATTAACATATGGAGCTCTGCCTGATAAATAGAACCCTTTTGTAATTCATTGAGGGGTGTCAGAATTATATCAACATCGCAGACTACATACAAATTTTAACTTTCTGTCAAGATATATTGGATACATAAGCTCGAATGCAATATATGAGGGTGGGAAGAGTTTTGGAAATAGAGGCTGGGAATTCGTGCCTGGGGGTGGGGACATACTTCTGAGGGTAGTGTAAGCTCCGGGAATATATGATGGTATGGGGTCCGGCGAGGGTTAGTTTAGTACAAGTAGATAGGTGGGGCTTGGTGCTGAAAACCAGAGGGAAATCTTCCCAAGGGTAGTGGATGGGTTGAATAATTGGACCATGGCATAAGCTCCAAGAATATATGCGGGTAGGGGGTCTGGCGAGGTTTATTTATTTAAGGAGACAGAGGATGGGGCTCGGTGCCCCAGGGATGGGAGCATGTTCCTGAGGGTAGTAGATGGATTGAATAAATGCAGTGGTTTAAGCTCCAGGAATATATAGAGAGAGCGAGAGAATTAAGGTTTAACATCGCGTTCAGCAATATTTCAGCTTCATGTATATAGCGACAATCAAACAAAATTCTAAGTATTCAAGTTTAGTAATAACTTAGTACCATACGGTATTCAATAACTTAGTAATCTAATACATTAAAACTTATACAACAAATTCTCTCAAATAACCTACGGAAGATAGCTTTCTTTCAACCGACTAAAAGGATCTTCTAAAGTAGCTGCTCGACGTAAAGAATCTCTTAGAATCTTAAAATATATAGTCGATAAGAATATGTTTCACTGTGAGATCTTTGTGGTATGGAATACACCTTGGGACTGATTCTTTTTTTAGTAAATATTTTTGAGTTAATCGTGTATGGCCAATTCTACATCGCCTGATCATGGCTAGATCGAAATATTTCTGGCTGTTCAGATGAGTATAGCCTACAATTTTTTTGAACTCATGAAGTTTGTTATTATTCACAGCATCCCATAAAGATTGAAATACATATAGCTTTCTCACATAAATACAGATACAGGGTCTGAAATCACTATATGGATTCCAACAGGATCAATCTCATTATCTAGGGCTACCTTAGCCATTTTATCAGCCTCAGTGTTACCTTTGATGCCAACATGATTAGGCAAGCAACAAAACACATTATCAATCTGTAGATCAAACCTACAGTCATATAATTGTGGAATATTCAAGATGGTGGGATGGGTTGAATATATAGGGTAGTGGGACGGGTGAGGCTTAGTTTAGGAGATAGAGGATTGGGCTCTGTGCCCCAGGGTTGGGGACATGTTACCAAGGGTAGTGGATAGGTTAAATAAGTGCAGCACTGTGCAAGTTCCAAGAATATATAAGAGTAGGGGGTCAGGCGAGGCTTAGTTTAGGAGATAGATGATGGGGCTTGGTGCCCCAGGGGTGGGAACATGTTCCTGATGGTAGAGGTCATTGTATTGTATGTGCTGAACATAACTAGAAAGTCAGATAGATTTAGGCATGCGATGTGATTTTTTTCAATATCGATGCATGCTTATAATTGTGAAACAAACGTGAAATTAGAACCATAAACCTGCATGTTCAAATTTATTTCTGAGAAACGCTTAGAACGCATCTCCGGCGATCTAGTACCTCGGAGCTTTCGGAAGTCCCTGGACCCTCGCCTGTTGGGCTGTGATACTCGACCCCCCCCCCCCCCCCCCACTACTAATTTTCTCTGCATCCACGCTTGATCAGTCATCCATGAATGTTGCATTTTCGATAAATATATCAAAACTAGCCTATACCCCGATAGATGTATAATAACTCAAATTCAATCAAGGTATTTTTCCCAGCCTGTCTATAATATTGCAACCTTCTTATCAGTAATGGGACATGCAAGCAGTTGGTGTAACTATAATTTTGGTTGGTCCTCAAAATGTGAAAAGTATATTATAAGATATTATTGCATGGTTGAGGATAGTTCAACAAGCGAAGCTATACGCTACGGTGTCAGTATCACACAATTATTCCAAATACGTCACTCGTCAGAACTAAAAAAGCTCAGTAAGGGGCCAATGGTTTTAGCGTGTTGAACTTGAGCCAAGTTGACATGGCTTAGTTCGTTCCTACGCTATCCTGCAGTGTGAACGAACGAAGCCATGTCAACTTGGCTAGTTGAATAGTAGGTTCCAGATTCCGTCACTGACAGATTGAAGCAGTTTTGTCATGTTCACGAAGTATGTACCCCACCTATTATTCTCGCCATAAAGGAAGAATGCTATATATCATAACTTTGCACAGCCCTGACAGATACATGTACTGACTACTAGCTATGTTTTTCCGACCTGTTTATCATAATCGTGTCTGCATAGCGCGCGAAAGCTTGTCAAATGGTGAGTTATCTCCCTTGATGTGACCAATGTCAGTAAGAGTTATGTCCCTTGATGCGAGCTGCTGTCGTGAACCACTCATTTGATCAATATTTTAATAAATATGTTTGGAAATGTTTCTGAAGTTTCCAAGATTTCAAAGTTATGCAAACACATTATTTATAATATCATCTTGCCATATCCCATCTCCCCATGCTGAATGAGGTATAACTATTTGTCAAACCGGGATAGTTTGAAAATAATGACAAATACAATGTAACCTTGCAGTCCTGTATGAAAGTCATTTTGAGAAAATCTTGTTTACCGAAAATTGACAAAGTTCACTAACGCATTTAGACTTCTTTTCATTCAAATATCGATTTTTTTTGCATAATATAGTTGCTGTTGATGATGTTGTTGTTAATCTTGCAATCCTCTATCGATGGTTATTGGCCTAGTCTAGAGCTACTAGTAACATTTCACTGTACTACAACTGATATGATTCACAGGGGCCTGCTGTTGATCAGTTATTAATTATGATATTAATATTCATATATACTCTCCTCATACTTTTACGGAGTTGGAGGAGAGTAGATTTGAATATTAATATCATAATTAATAACCGACCTACATGTATAACAAGCCCCTGTGATATGATTGTTGGCGGCGTGCGGAAATACTCATTCTTTGTAGAAAACCAGGAAACCAAAGAGCTGAAAAACGCTTTTACAAACTTTCGATGTCATTTTTTGTTATAAATGGGAACCCATGCTAGATTAGTTCTTTGAGTGGGATAAAGGTAGAAGGGGATACCAGGGGGATTTTGAGCAATTAAGATAATTTTGGGATCAAATAAGGTCAAAAATGGATAAAAATCGGTTATAACTTAATCCACCGCGCTGTTTGTTACCAGTGGGTATCCAAGATGAATTAGTTGTATGTAGTGTAGAATTTAAGGTACCGATAGTCATAGATATCACGTTATGATTAGTATTAAGACCATTTTTGAATCAAAATCGGGTATGGTAAAAACAAAATGGTCAATATCGGTTATAAAATAACAGTGCTAATTGTTACGGATGGGTATCCAAGCTGAATTAGTTGAATGTAGTGTAAGGTTTAGGTAGTCATAGATAACACGTTAATTATTAGAATTACGGTCATGCTAGGGTCATTTGTGGGTCAAACAACATCAACAATGTGCAAAAATGGTTTATAAATTAATATCCGCAGTACTAAATGTTACGAATGAGTATCCAATCGAATTAGTTGTATGAAATGTAAGGTTTAAATTAGTCATAGATAACACGTTAGTAGTGACCCCGCGGGCATATGACTGGCTGCATGACGTCAAAGGTCAAGGTCAAAGGTTAGAGGTAATAGGTCGAAGGTCGAGCGGTAGGCGTTCGAATTGAGCGAATGACTGAGGGAGAGATTATTTGAAACCGTGTCAACCGCGTAGGGGTTCAAATTGGGTTATGATCCTATCGATAAGGAACCTTTTGAAAAGCTCGCAACAAATTTTGTAAATTAAATATACGCGTCAACAAATATACCACAAATTTTATATGCAAAGCAGAATTAGATAAACTCTCTTTTGATATAAATACGGCTATCCTAAAATACAGAATGAAACTAGAAGATCCAACTTGCAACCCCCTGTTTGTCTGATGCCAGTTGCTTACAAATGCAGTAAGATTCTACACGAATCCGGAATGACCGCATGGTTATGGCAAGCCGTTTCAGTATTTAATCGGTTATTCCACATATGTTGAAAACTTTTGCACATATGTCAAAACGTTTTTAACATATGTATAAAACTTTTCAACATATGTCTAAAAGTGCGAATTTATTCCACATATGTGTAAAAGTTTTATACATATGTTTGAAAACTTTTTGACATATGTGCAAAAGTTTTCAACATATGTGGAATAGTTAATTTATTTAACATATGTGTAAAACTTTTCAACATATATATAAAACTTTTACACATATGTCTAAAAGTTTTCGACATATGTTGAAATAGTTATTTTATTTCACATATGTGCAAAACTTTTCCACATATGTCTAAAAGTTGCGATATCTGCCGTAGGCATCGACTGCTCCCTGGTATTTTGGCGCCTTTTCCTCCTGCAAACAAAGGAACAATCTTTTCACAATGATAACATATTCAGTAATGTTGACCTTGAAATGGCTATAAAAGACTTGAGTTCGTGTGTTTATTTATCTGTGACCCAGCTGATTACTCCTATACTACCGTATTTCGATCTTGTATGTCAGATGTCTTGTTAATTCAGGCTTTGTTCCTACCCCAGCCCCGCTCTCCTCTTTCGTTTGAAGTTTGCATGGACCCACCGTACTCTGTATCACATTTAGCTACCGCACACAGGGGCTTGTTGTTGGTCAGTTAATAATTTAGGATCTTAATTTTCATATATGCTCTCCTCGTACTCATATTTATGGAGTAGGATGAGAGTATATAAGAATATAATATCATAATTAATAACTGACCAACAACAAGCCCCTGTGCTATACCGCAGTTTGTACGATCTGCGTTAGCTACAGGAGTAGAGGTGCGTTTAAGGAAGATAGTCATGTATGGACCTTGAATCTAAGTTAATATAGTACTATTATTATTATTATTATTATAAGCTTCCGTGTCCTCACTGTAGTTTCACATGTCTCGCATAGTCGGAGAGACGAAAAACAAACCCCGAAGGGACAGCGCCATTTTGAAATTGTCGTTAGATAACAAACATTCACGAGAGATTATACCACAGGGAGCAGTCCATTTTCTTTCCATTAACTCTCCTGGAATTTATTTAACATATGTACAAAACTTTTGCACATATGTGGAAAAACACTTTTTTTGACATATGTGGAAAAGTGTTGCACATATGTATAAAACTTTTCAACATATGTGAAATAGTTAATTTATTTTACATATGTGTAAAACTTTTCCACATATGTGTAACACTTTTGCACATAAGTGTAAAACTTTTCAACATATGTGTAAAACTTTTGCACATATGTCTAAAACTGTTTTTTACACATATGTGGAATTCTTTTGTACATATGTGCAAAACTTTTCGACATATGTGGAATAGCCGATTAAATACTGAAACGGCTTGCCATACATGGTTCACTTATATCACTAAACTATTTAATCAGCATAGTCTTCCCCAACCAGATACGACAAATAAACATGTAATCCAATCTACCCAGGATGCATCCACTCACAGCTTTGAAAAGTATAACAGGTATAAACTACAAAGGTCAGAAAAACTGAAAATGTACTCCCAAACATATAATAACGATCAGAGAAACTATTTAGCAACTGTTAAAAATCAGAATTACCGACAGGCACTTACAGTCTCTGCACACAATTTGGAGATTGAAGCAGGACGTGAAACAGGCTGCGGCAATAAAGTACCCAAATTGCAGAAAAACATGTAGACTCTGCAATATGGAGACCGAAGAAGAAACCCAGTTGCTATTCTACTTTTAAATTCAAATGTCGTAAATTTGTAATGGCTCAAGTACCAAAGTTTGTTTAAACTTATGATTGTCTGTGATAAAACCATTGTAATGTAAGTGATATAACTGTGATATGTATGGTTGGCCATCCCTGCCAGAATTCGTCATTTAGAGGCTGCCTCTAAATACTATATACCATGGTATAAAATGCCAAGCCTGCCATAATTCGTATTTAGAGGCTGCCTCTAATTATTTTGTACCATGGTATAAAATGCCGAGCCTGCCATAATTCTATTTAGAGGATGCCTCTAAATCGCCAAGCCTGCCACAATTCGTATTTAGAGGCTGCCTCTAATTATTTTGTACCATGGTATAAAATGCCGAGCCTGCCATAATTCGTATTTAGAGGCTGCCTCTAATTATTTTGTACCATGGTATAAAATCGCCAAGCCTGCCATAATTCCTATTTAGAGGATGCCTCTAATTCATTTTAGAGGCTGCGTAAGTCGTAAATTTTCGCCTTCTTATTACTTCTTATTACTTCCACCAATGATATGCGCTTTCACAAATTTGGTGCCATATCTCTACGCTTATTACAAGTTTACTCATTGGTCAAATTTAATATTCTTGATATGACATCGAGTTGTTTATGACTTACGGCTAAAATGAATTAGAGGCATCCTCAAATAGGAATTATGGCAGGCTTAGCGATTTTATACCATGGTACAAAATAATTAGAGGCAGCCTCTAAATACGAATTATGGCAGGCTCGGCATTTTATACCATGGTATATATTATTTACAGGCAGCCTCTAAATACGAATTGTGGCAGGCTTGGCGATTTAGAGGCATCCTCTAAATAGGAATGATTTAGAGGCATCCTCTAAATAGGAATTATGGCAGGCTCGGCATTTTATACCATGGTACAAAATAATTAGAGGCAGCCTCTAAATACGAATTATGGCAGGCTTGGCATTTTATACCATGGTATATATTATTTAGAGGCAGCCTCTAAATGACGAATTCTGGCAGGGATGGCCAACCATAGATATGCACATTTATATTGTGTGATTGTTTTTTCATGTATATATTTTTTGTTTGCTATATTTTTAATGTTATTGGCTCCATTGTAAAACAGCTGATATAACTGCCATGGATACCTAATAAAACTGAAATTGAAAAACTGAAACAGTAGAGATCAAAAGTAATCGCCACCACAACCGTTGCCAGAAAAACTAGGAAGAAACCATAGGTTGTGTCTAGTGACTGTGTAAATGTACTCAAGGTACAATAATTTTTAGGGTGCATGTGTGATTTTATCTAGCTTAATTTTACTCTTGTGTACTTCCACTGTATTAATAACATGCTGGGAAGATATTCCCCTTGGTCACTGTATTCATACATTGATGGTAATAAATTTTATATCATATGCGTGTATATCCAATACAGTACACAGTGGTCTATTTCTATGGCAGGATAAGTACGCTGTTAGTATGGTAATGGATCGAAACGGTTACACGAATTTTCAACGACAACGGCTAATAACATTAAGAATATGGGAAAGAAATGAATTTCAAAGGTATTTTTGATCACTAACTCTGGCGAATTTGTCATGGACCGGCTTTCGTAGAATTGGATTTTTTGCTGCAGCGAGACAAGAGCAGTGCGTTATCCTTACCTTCACCGAACCCCTTGACCCGGTCCAATTTTTAACAGAAATGAACCCCACAAAATGAAAAGGATCTTACACTATGCTAATTCCGATGTGACAATGATTCCGAGACAGGCTTATGATTGTCTTTTTGAATTTGGTGGTAATGCTGTTATACGGAATATGAAATAGGTCTTTGGGTTATGGACGCAGCTATTCTTTAATGGACGACGGCTGAATTATGAATAACGGACCAGACGCTTGTAATATATTTTTGAACACCATGCGTTATTCGACCAATAGTAAACGCTGTGTTAGCAAAATCACATGTGTGGGATAGCTGTGACGTAGCGTTTGCTGATGCAGGTTACCGGTGCATGCAGGTAGTTCAGATATTTGAACGAATAACGGCAATTCTCATTGACTGACAGGCTACCAATGCGTAGGCTTCATTTAACAAAGTTTGTATTCAATATAACTCACGTATGAGTGACTTGTTACGCGTTGTAGAACTATACTTTAGGGTATAAACAGGAGTATATGTATTCCTTCTTACAGAGCAAACTCACGTTAAAAATATAGCAGCAAGCTGCAATCAGCGGGTTCCATGCGCCATTACAGGCAATGGAGCAACAACACTGGAACCGGAAGCCATACGGCTTGGCACCCTAATAATAAAGTTATGATTTTAGAATTCTAAACAAAACACAATTTTTGGCCACTGTACCGTGCATATTGAACAATATGTCAAAATTTCAGTTGTTGTGGAAATAACCGTCGATTATCAAGGTTGAGATGGTCGATGTCCAACTAGAAAACGCGATAGCAACAGATGCGAAGGAATGGAGATAATCGAGACATGAATGGAAATGAAAAAGTTATAAAAGCAGTATATTTGTTTTCTATGTGAGTCTTTTGTTTGTGTGATGTATTCCCATTTTTGAAAAGTTTATGCTCTTGTATTCTTTATATGTCTAAGTGAATTTTTTGTATTACTTTAATTTAGGAACGTGCAATTGTATCTTTCTTCTCCACAATCACTAGAAAACTTTTGCTCCGTGTAAATATATATAATCTTTAATTGAGCGCATTGTGAAAATCTTCTGCCGTTCGATATTCTATTGCACGTTTTCCTTTTTTCCCGACGAAGTAAATGTTAAAACTTAATGAAAAAACAGTGCGAATCCTTAATGTTTATCACGCTTACAGGTTAGAATACCTTCCACCTTTCACTGTCTGGTGTCTCTCGACGGTCATAACTTACGAACCGGAATTAACTTGCGGTGTTCAAAGACCTACATTTGCTGCAGGTGACGTCATTGCTACCTTTTACATCTAACCTACACAGTTAATCCGTCATTTCGCGAATTTGTGTGAGCCACATTTGAGAATAGCGGGAACACTATGGAAGCTTGGTTGGAATGGTTCGCATATTTCCGAAAGAGCTGCTCCTGGACAATATAATGCAACAAACTGCAAGGCTGTACGTTCCGTGGTTCCAGAGTTCTAGCCTGTTCAAAATTCAAGATGGCAGCCAAACCACGTGATCTAGATGCAAACTTTTTACATATTCATGATCGCCGTATCATATAACATATATTTCGTCACTTTCCCCGTCCAAATCCCTTACTTGAAAATCCGGCCATTTTGATTGACCGATGGCGGCCGTTTTGTTTTACATAGCAACTTTTCAAATACAGGTTTGAGAGAGCCTACTGCATTGATTATGCGTACCAAGTTTCGCGTCGATCGCTTCAACAGTCGTGGAGATGAATAGCTTAACAGGCTTTGTGGTCAATCCAAGATGGCCGCCAGGGGTTTCGACCAATCTGCTTCATTTGTGGATATGCACTAGATCCCATGTGGGGCAATCAACCTATGAAGTTTCAGCTCCAATGGTAAGGCGATGTTGACTGGACCAATGGCACAAGATTACATAGTTACCACTGAAGGACAGTCGGATAATTCGCAAAGTTGGGTGAGATACATTTGACAATAGCGGGAAAACTATAGAAGTTACGTGAAAATGGTTAACATATTTCCCAAAGAGCTGCTCCTGGTCAATATAATGCAACACACTGCAAGACTGTACCTTCCGCAGTTTCAGAGTTCTAGCCTGTACAACATGTGTTCCGATTTTAACAAAATCCAAGATGGCGGCCAAACCACGTGACCTAGGAGCAAAATTTTCACATATTCGTGATCGCCGTATCATATAACATATATTTCGTCACTTTTCCCGTCCAAATCCGTTACTTGAAAATCCGGCCATTTTGATTGGCCATCTTGTTTAACGTAGCAACTTTTCAAATAGACTTTTGAGAGAACTCCATTGATTATGTGTACCAAGTTTCGCGTCGATCGCTTCATCAGTTGCGGAGATGAATAGCTTAACAGGTTTTGTGCTAAATCCAAGATGGCCGCCAGGGGTTTCGACCAATCGGCTTCATTGGTGGATATGCATTAGATCCCATGTGGGCCAATCAACCTATGAAGTTACAGTTTTTACGGTGAGGCGGTGTTAACTGGGCGAATCGCACAAAATGTGGCGGAAGAAAAATAATAATACCAAAAACAAAAGGTTTCCAGCCATGCTGGCATGGAACCCTAACTAAGAACTTCTATTTTGGTCATATTTATAGTATTGGGGAACTGTTGTGACACGTGACCTGTTCTCATTCCCACGGTACTGTGTTTCTCGAGGGCGAAGATTTCTGGCTGTCATTTTCTTCAAAAAGAAACGCGCGCATTCTGCCGCTACCAAGCACAATTTGTATGTGGGGGAAGTATATAATAGTTGGTCTAGCTTGCGCAAGGAGAAAATATGCACGATTTGGAAAACATTTGGCCAGTAATGTCACGTCAAATTTACGATAAAAGAAAAACGTAACAGAAAAGGTTTGTGACGTCAAGGATTAACAATGAAATATTTATTTACAATACTAAAATCATATACAAATTAAGTAAGGTCAATACAACAAATAAATGTGAAATATAGTCTTACTGTTCAATGCTATACCGGTGTATACTTCACAGTCCATGTTGGCATGCACAAATCTCTTCGCAGTCCGTGCCGACGTGCACAAATCACTTTTCTGTATTTTGGTAGTCCAACACTGTCCATTTTCGACAGTTCAATCACGTAGATTACAACACATATAAGGCAAGCAGCCAAAAGCAGCAGCAGCACAGCAGCCAAACGTCAATTCACATGAGTATACAATCCAGCAATCCACAGCAAAGGTAATACAGCATAACGCACCCACATAAAGACAGTTTGAAATCCCTTCTCGAATAACTGAGTGTTACGCTATTTATACTTTATGTGGCATTCCAGTACATTTTTCCAAATCAAGAAGCCTCTCGAATATGCATTACATCATCATCTGGCCTAGATACAATTTATAATAATCTTCTAAAAAGATCGAAGTGATTAACCCACGTAAACAAGCTTGCGTCATATATTCTAGAAGCATCCTGTCTAATAATAGACTACAATACCATGACACTCCCACTCTTAAAAAAAGAAAGTTTCAAACTTGGAATTTTCTTGACAATTCAAAACATTATTGCAAAAATATCTATATTACAACAGCAAAAATGTTGACAAACATATGTACATTATATGCGAGACAAACAATCAGCAATCAAATTGTCCTTGCCCTTAATATGTCTGATTTCAATATTATATTCTTGTAATACCAAACTCCATCTCAACAATCTTTGATTTTTGTTTTTCATCTTACAAAGTAACACACAGGAACTTGAGTTACATCACACTCATCTACTGCCCTGTCATATAACTTGACTTGAGGTGTTTCATGGGCTAGTCTGAGGATATCTGAACGATATGAATTTGGTACTACAATCTGATACTTAATTGCCCACTCTTCATCAGGTGACACATCTGGCGGTCGCCATTTGCGCATAAGAACACCATTCTTACAAAAGTAACAGACACAGGCTCTTGAGTTACATCACACTCATCTACTGCCCTGTCAAACAACTTGGAAATGTCCTTGTCACTATGCTGTTCATTATTAAACCAGCTGTGATTTTGAAATTTTGTCATTAGAACATTTCAATTTGCTATCAGAATGTGGCTTATCAGCCTCTTCATTTAAAGACACGAAAGTGTCGGCCAAACAAACGTCATCGATGACGTCATCTTTAAGAGACTTTTCAGACTCCTCAACCAATTTACTCATGGCTCTAGTAACTGCACAAGCAGGATACAAACCTTGAATTTCGTCTTCAACTGGATCATGGATCTGATCCAAAGAAGGCTTGTCAGTTACAATCGGGTTAACCCCGACCTTATCTCTAGCAAGATCATTACCAAGAAGTAACTGAACACCCTCAAATGGTAAACTACCTTTAATACCCACCGTAACAGGCCCAGAAATCAAGTCGGAAGACAGATGAACGTTATGGAGCGGAACGGGTGTATAATTTACAGAATCTACCCCTTTAATCAGGACATTACTGCCTGCAGATGAAGAATCAGAAAACAGCAAAATATCTGCCAACAAAAGAGACTGTGACGCGCCCGTGTCTCGCAAAATCTTCACAGGAGTAGCATTAGAAAAATCACTTGAAAGTGACACAAAACCATTGTGGATAAATAGTTCAAAAATCTCCATAACAAGATTTGAAAAACTGTCAACCTTATCCTTGATAGAACTAATAGGAACAGTGTCCTTGGCCATCTTAACGTCATATACATTATGAACGTCACTAACCTGCTTGGGTATAGATCTTGAAGTGAGGAAACCACTGGGCTTTTAAAAGGCTTGATCTTGTTGTTTTCTTCTCAATTTAAAACAATTGGCCATTAAATGACCTGCCCTCTTACAATAGCTGCAAACGGGAGACTTATTTTGAGTGTTAAAAGTGGGTGACTGAGACTTTGTGTTTGATCTTTGACCTTTGACCTTTATAACTGGGGTTAAAAGTTTTAGGCCCTGAGAACGAACTGGGTTTGTTACTCGAGAGATTAGACTGGAATGAACTTGGCTTAACAGCATTGACAAATGATAATTTATGTGTCAGAGCGTATTCGTCAGCAAATCGTGCTGCTTGATCTAAAGTGTTGGCATTCTTTTCATCAAGAAATGTTCTAATATCACCATGGATACACCTTTTAAATTCCTCTACCAGCATAAGCTGTCTACGGCTTTCAAATTGGTTGTCAACTTTAACCGAATCACACCACCTATCAAATAACTGTTCTTTTGAACGAGCAAATTCTACATGAGTCTGAGAGTTTTCTTTTTCACAACTACGAAACTTTTGTCTTGCTCTACCGTCAATTGAGTGTAAATGTCCCTTGACTTTTCGATCAAAACACTTTGAAGAAGTAAACTCCAATTTTCTTTTGGCCAGTTTAAATTTTCAGCAATTTTTTCAAAATGCAGAGAATATATATCAACTTCTTTTTTTCTGAAATGGCGGGACGAGACGTATTTGACGAGTCACATAAAATTTTGATTGTGATTACACAGGGGCATGTGGAAGAGGACTTGTTTGCGACTGTATTTCCATACGCTTCATTTCTAACTGAAACTGTCTTTCTTCCTTTTCTCTCTCTAACTGTATTTATTTCTCTCTTTCCTTTAACTCTAACTTCTCCCTCTCTCATTCTAATTTCTTTAATCACAGCTGATGTTGCAATTCTAATCTTTTTATTTCCAAATCATCAGCTGTCTCCTCAGTTAAATCAAAATCACTTTCATCTCAAAGTTGTTTGCTTACAAATTGTTTAATAATGAGTTTCTTAATTTCTTGCTTTCTCAAAGATGTTTTAGCCTTTAATTTCTAGGAATTTACACAGCGCGAACAAATCCTCTTTGCGTAAATCCCGACTAGGCTTTGAAGCAAACTGTGCTGGTTCAAATGGCATGTTGATAGCGCACTCCCTGACTTCACAAATTTAGACAATGTATCAATTTAGAACTATGTTGCAAAGCTAATCAGCGGGCAGCTATAATGTAAACAAAGCTCCCGGATAGGCCCCCAATTTCTGCCACGTCAAATTTACGATAACAGAAAAACGTAAACAGAAAAGGTTTGTGAAGTCAAACAATCAAATATTTATTTACAACACTGAAATCATATACAAATTAAGTAAGGTCAATACAACAAATAAATGTAAAATATAGTCTTACTGTTCAATGCTATACCGGTGTATACTTCACAGTCCGTGTTGACGTGCACAAATCTCTTCACAGTCCATGTCGACGTGCACAAATCACTTTTCTGTATTTTGGTAGTCCAACACTGCTCGGTTGTTTAGAGTCCCAGTAAATGTCCAATTTCCGACAGTTCAATCACGTAGATTACACAGCAGCCAAAAGTCAATTCACAGGAGTATACAATCCAGCAATCCGCAGCATAGGTAATACAGTATAACACACCCACATAAAGCCAGTTGGAATTCCCTTCTCGAATAACCGAGTGTCACGCTATTTATACTTTATGCGGCATTCAAGTACATTCTACCAAATCAAGAAGCCTCTCGAATATGCATTACATCATCATCTAGCCTAGATACAATTTATAATAATCTTCTAGAAAGATCGAAGTGATTAACCCACGTAAACAAGCTTGCGTCATATATTCTAGAAGCATCCTGTCTAATAATAGACTACAATGCCATGACAGTAAACGCTTAAATCTATCGCCATTCACAGTAGCTACGATGTTGGGAGTTATGCATGAGACAGATTCTTCGACTTCAAAAACACCAGCCACTTTCAGCACAATCAAGATGAGTTCCGCAGTTAGGTCAAACATCTGCTCGGAGAATGTGGGACGAAGTAGCATGCTTTACTATTTCTACTATGTGTACAAACGCGTCTTCGATAGCACGTTATGGGACTCCAAACATAGCCTACACTCATAGCCTCAACGATAGCTGCGATCTTTTAACGCGCCAAAATCTAAGCAGACGTATTCATACCGATAAAACCGTGTATTCGTCAGTCCATCACAGGCTTTTTTAAATCGAAATGAAACCGTTGTTTTCTTCCCTGGAGCGGTAATATAACGCTCAATGCAAATACATCATCATTCGCAATAAAACCGTAACATCAACACAAAGTAATGCAATAGCACACAAATGCGTTAACGTGAATTGTCCATTACCTAAATACAGCCGAGAAAGGGATCATTACAATACCGGAGCAGACGGGCGTGTTGATAGCAAAATACGAGCATAGCCTGTAAGATCTAGGGCCTCTTCGTCACTTGTGTCTAATTCCGCTTAACCCAGGGGGTTAGGGACCGTATGAACCTTTCAAGATCTTCATGATGTCTGTATGAACAGTCACAATCAAAGCGTAAATGAGATACATACCCTGCAAAATGACTAAAGAATACCGATCAACGATACGAATTTATGTAAAGAACATCACAATGTCCTGTCGGCATCATCGAAATACTGCCGACCGCTTCTCTCTTGTATGTTTAAGTATACCATGGTAGATTTTTGTTTAGTTTGGTACTGTCATTTTATGTGCCACGACTGATATTGAATGACGGTCCACGAACTTGTATCTAACGGTACAAAACGTATGCTAAGATGTAGAGACCCTCTCTGTCTTCTCTGTGCATTGTTTTTTTCATTATATTGGATATTGAATGTCGGTTGTCTTAGACACCCGAGAGACCTGTTCAGTCGGTTGATGGTACGCGGGTCCGTAATTGGGTGACTGTGGGATCTGTCGCTGTACATCGGTCAATACCGCTGAATCGCGCTCCTCGGGCAATAGGTGTGTCATTAGCCGGCGTGCAGCGTGGTATGGGGGTTTGAATTGACGAACAGATACCCGTAGGGGCGACGCACAGCTCTGTTAAATGTTTGCATGAAATAGACCGCGTTTTGAGGATAAAACAGGGATTTGATATCTGTCGATGGGGTTGCTGAAAAACAAACGAAGTAATGACAGTTTAGGGTGATATCACTAGACGCCTTACCTTGGGGGAACAGATTGTGGGTTAAATAGATGACGGAGAGATTGCGATGATGGGATCCTTTGGTGAATAGGTCCGAGATTTAAGAATTTTCCTTGACCACGCCCATCGAACACGATTATGTTGACCTGAGCAGAATCGAAATAATACGGTTCGTCTATGTCGTGAGGAACGAGGCTAACGTTGTTTCGTATTCTCGTACGCGCTCTGCCATTGGCTATAACACCATACAAAGCGTGCCGAAGCTGGGGTTGCCACACCTTCCGCTAAGAACTTCACCACCCAGAACGTTTTCCTCACGAGAACAGACCGCTCACAGTCATCATATAGGGATGGTTCAATAGTCTCGTTTGAGACATAGGTGTCGATCGTTCTTGACGTTGAACTTGTACATTATCAGGACTCCTTTGCGTCGGTTGACATTCGTCTAAGCGATTTTTATGAAAGGAAAGCAAACGTCTACGTAGATTGAACGGACTGGAAAATAACTTCGAGCACAAGTGACATTTGTAAGCCAGGGATGACTCTCATCTTCAACGACACCCGTCGTATAATGAAGGCTCATGATGTATGTCGTGTTTATATGCAAGAGCTCGGAACTCGGTGATGGGAGAGTTGGGAGCTCGGAGCACTGGGGTGGGACACTTGTGAGCCAGGAGCTCTGGGATGGGACACTCTGTGAGCCCGGAGCTCTGGGATGGGACACTCTGTGAGCTCGGAGCTAGAGAGTTCATAAACGATACAAGTAAATAAAAGAGAACACTATGATATACAATGACATTATTTTGATATGCAAGAAGTGCAATTACAAATCGTAAGATTTTCCAAGTTTATCGTTTCATGTTTTTAGGGTGTATTGTGCTCTTACGAATCAATTAACACAAAAATATAAAAACGCGCAATACATCCATTTCACTGGTACTTGTTCACTCTCCATTATCGCTGAATAAACGTACCCCTCTCAGTGTCTATCATTTATTCACTTGGCCAATTGGCATCGTTCAAGGCTTTGTCGACGTCCTCTACACAGTTTTTTTTATTCAAATTCAACCACATAGACGAGTCCAAAGTCTGTCCGGCTTTGGTGGGATATATTTTGTTCGTCTTCCATCGGTAAATATGAATTTTACTCTGTCCTTGGTAGAAACTGTAACTCATGTACACGTCATCTGACAACAGTAAAGGGTCGGCATTTATCGTCTGCTTAGCGATCAGGTCGTTGATCACAACGATATAATCCATCAATTTCACCCAGCCCTTCCGCCTTAAACGTACGGGTTTTTTACAGGGCAAAGGCTCGTCACATCTTTACTCCGGTGATATCCAAGTAGGCGCGCCCGTTAGAGTTTCCCACATTGGCGAAGATGTTATACCACAAATGGAACCCAGTCGCAGGCCTGTAGCCGACATCAACGATCGAGGTTTTCTCAAGTTAAGGCTTTTGGCTAATGTAATATTCCCAGTCTTTTCCAGAGCTCCAACAAACGCATGAAAGGCTTTCCGACCTCGTTTGGGCATCCAGTTCAACAGATTACGGACTCGTTCACTCATTGTCTTCACAACCATAATGTTTTCGTACATTTGCATCGTTAATATCATATTTTGTCAAAACAAGTCACATATTGTGCACACACATGTCATCTCTTTGATGAGAATCACAAGGTTCTGAGAACACCAAGCGGCGAAGATCTTCCACTTATTATGTCAGACCACCGTCGTTGAAGCTCTAGTGGACCGGACGATCCTCACGCAGGCTTTGACAGAAAATCTAGCCTGAGCGAGCTAATGCTGGAGCACTTGAACGTGATTAGCTGAAACAACCGAGTGATACAGACTGGATCTCGGTTGACGGAGAAGGTTCCACCAAAGCGGCAGTTAACGAGGAACGTCTACGAGAAGACCCAGAATGCCTGGACACCAAGGGCGAGTGGGCCACAACGGAGCCACTGTGCTTAGATCTTCTGAAGGATCTTAATATATAGGGCATCGACTGCCGGAGATGCTGGATCCTGAACAGTAGACACATATACCGGAAGTAGATGGTTTCAATGGATGGCGAACAGATCTACATTCGAAATGTCCCATACCCGAGATATCTGGGCTAGAATGTCTTCGTGAAACTGCCACTCGGTCGAAATCATCTGATTGGGCATGGTCAACGAGTCCACCTGAACATTCAGATTGAAGCGATATGCAAGATGACCGGAAATGTGACAAGCTCCCACGGAAATTCCGTTGCTTCAACATAGGATGAAGAATTTCCGTGCTTGATCCAGCAGCTGGGGGAATGAGTCCCCCTGCTTGTTTATGTAGGACAGCACAGTAGTCTTGTCTGTCGCTACTAGCAAGCGTTGATTCTTGAGTGGATTCCTGGATGCCAAGAACTCCAGGACGTTCATATGAAAACTCCAGGACGTTCATACGAAACTCCCTCTGGATTTCGTTGCATAAGCCGTATATCGATCTCGAACCCAAATGTGCCCCCTCCCCTTCATCGTTGAACAATCCGTGAACAGGTGGCGAGACGGCTGGAACGGTAGGAAGGCGATACCGATCATAGCATTCTCCGGAACTAGCCACCAATCTACATTTGTTTGACATCTTCTGTCATAAGGACAATTTGATTGTTTCATCAACGACCGAAACTGCAAGCGGCCCTGAGAAGTAACATCCTGAGTGGAAGTTAACAGACCGAGGACTGCAGCGAAGCGGTGAGCAGAGCGCCGAGGGGCCGACAAGAACACAGGTACCTGTGCTCGGATCTTGTCCCAGGCGCCGCCAAGGTGTTGTACGAAACGCCCATGAAACACGGAGCTGGGATGGTGTCAACTCTGACTTGTTTTCGTGTGGAAGCTAGAGCGGGGCAAGTAGGATATCCCAAACGAAGTTGGTGTCCATGGAGAGTACGTCCCTGCACTAAAAGCGGATTAACGAATCATCAAGGTAGAAGTGGTACTTGTGACTTCGTAGAGAGTCAGGGGATGTCGAGAGACTGAACGAAAGTACAAGTAGCTGGATCCCGCGGTAGCCAACGAGGAAACACAGAAACCTGTAGTGTCCGGAATAAATCGGCTATAGCCATCCATCCTGAAAATCTATTTATGTCATCCGATCTCCCTGCAAAAGGGCCTCCCGAATGGATCGGAACCGTTTCAAGCGGCGGAGGAAACAAGAAGTCTTTGTTGAGCCGGCGCAGGTTGATAACCATACGCATTTGGATATGTTCTTCTTCTGTATCATGAACACCGGAGAATAGAAATTGGTAGAAGTTCGAATGCACCCTTCTCGACTAACTTGTCCACTGACATCGGGGAACGAAAACCGGCTGACCCTCTTGAAAGATCTAGATGATTATGATAACTTCGCATCGGATGACCCGGTCATGGAGATGCAGCTGTGCGAGGTTGATAATCAGCCCATCGCTGAACCGGATGTGGGGTAGGCGCAAGCGGGTGAGACATAAACATATCCCGCTGTGAAGCCGCAAAATCAGCCGATAACCTATTGAACCGATCAGTTAAACTGGGAGCAATAGTAGTAGCAGGTTGGTATATCGGCGGATCTGAAGGTGGAACAAAGGCAGAACCTGATGCGGCTGCATCGGATGACATCTTAAGCATAATTGTGTATCTAGGCCACGGACAGTGAGATCATGCCAGGAAGAGAGCACCTGCAGAACCGGAAGTAATATGTGAGGCATGAGCGGAAGGACCCGGTCAAATCACAGAACGAGGAAACGAATGTGGCGGATAAAAAGCAGCCGAGGTTACTGCACGGTATAACGAATCGCGGTAAACCCGAACGTACAGGTAAGAGGGAATACGGCGGTGCTGCATATTGATGAGCAGGTAGGTTATATTCATCGTCGATGAAACAACTGGATACGACGAAGTAGGTTGCCTATAAACGGAAGCTAAAGCCACATAAGTAGGAGCATGCACAGATGAGATCGACGCAGAGGCCCCGGTGTGTATATATAGTAGGTACCGGATGCCGATCATGTCGGATTTGACGCAGAGCGGAACTCCCAACGTAAACCGAAATGCGTGGTCGTAATACCGGATTGTTGGCTGGCGGGGGCGAACGGGTGTGTTGAAAATTCATTCAAGTCACCGGAGGCATTGATGACGTAAGTTGCCCTCCTTTCATAGTAGTCAAATTCTTATCTGTATTACATGGACCATCATAAGGCACGGTCGTAGCACCCCCCCCCCCCCCCATATGCTCATCTGATATGGGACCTGATGTTGACAACAAAAAGGGCCGTCGGAGTTAAAGTTGACAGTGAGGATCAAGGTTGTACAAAGCACGAGTGTTTAAGTAAACCCACCGCCATCATGAAATTCAGAAACAGCATTGGAATTTTCAGAGATAACCGTAGGTGGAGAAACATTTACTACAACGGGAGAACAATGGGCGAAATAATAATAGTATAAACAACTTCACGCTTTACGGAGATATCAATAGCGTAAGTCTCCGCCGTCTCGTTCTCCTCAAAAAGAGCCAGAGAAGAGTTAAAAATTTCAGCCCCGCTAAGCCAATGGGAGGCGAAATTTCCTAGGTATATGAACCGACAAAATATCGCCAGAATATATCGTCGAGCCACAGCTCACATTCAACACACTTGGCGTACTGATCGCACCAGACCCCCGATACGGCACACAAGCAGAATGCGTATCCGTTAGCGGCTTCGACTGCCAACATACAAACCCAGAAATACGAGGAGATTTCTGATTTTCAAATTAGAAAATTGTACTTCCCAGATGGTTGATTATCTTCGTTTGGTAAATCCAAGAACAACAGACGTAAAAATAATATCCAAGGTATTAAATCCACTGATAAAATCTGCCATTTCAGGATGAACGTTGACACACAGCCTTCGGCTGCGATTGCAAGGAAAGGAAGGAAGTCGTGGTCGGACGAGAGTTGATACTGGGTATATGCGCATGGGCATTGGGAAGCACAGGGAATTAAGTTATCACGAAGGATGGCGCGTAGTCACACTATAACAACGGACTGTGAAGGCAAGATTAACATCGTAAGAAATAAGGAACGTGCATTTCAATTCGGGCAGGTGTGTTGCTTTATCTATATGCCAGGCATACCCATTAAATATTCACTGGATCTACAAGAACTACACAACCAAAACGACAGTGGTATTTTAATATTAAATGACTTGTCTCCTAGTACCCGCATATCAGCAATTTTGAAGAAGGCGAATCAGAAAATAGGTAACATATGATGAGGAGATGCTTATCAGCACTACACGCAAAGACAGTGCGCCTTATATACTCATCCATAATACGACCATCTCAGCAGTACGCCTCACCAGTTTGAAATCCGTGAGGGCTGATCCACGACACATCGCTGGAATCCATGGAATCGCATATAATTAAATCCGCCGCGACAGAAACTATCGCTAAACTATTTGCTTCTTGTATATATCCATATACCAGAAGCAAATGAAATAGAAGTCTCCATCCTTAAATTAGTACTGTGATTATCAAATTCTAAACCTTTTGAAGAAAACGTTTTACGGTCTGACTTTGACCAGAGGGGCATACTGCGCAAGACTCGGGATTTTTTATTTAGAACTCATATACAGGGTATATTCACAGATAGCGGTTTGAATGGAGACAAGTAGATCTAAGTGACATAAAGGCTCATAAGGACCCACCGCGTTTATGAAACTTTCTTTATTTCTTTTATTTCAATGCGATAATATCGTGATTTCCTGGCAGTAAAGTATGCATATGATTGAACCATATCAGAGAAGTTCAGTGCCACATATTACACATTTCGTCCCTGGACTTAAGTCACCGCTTTGAAAATTTGAAATTAACGACGATGGTTGTCATTGACAGTCAAATTTCACTGGTCATTGATAATATCAACAATTAATGTAACGCGGCCCCTGGACGTTTTTTTTTCGATTCACAGATTTGATCACATTAACTCACCTCGCAGTACTATGCACGATGAGAAATGGAACGGTTAAGCAGGCTATTAAATTAGACTATATAGAATGCTTTGGCCACCGGCTCCCTGCTCAAATCGTAAGATGTGACTTACTTGAGCATTAAGATTGGTATATGCCGCCTTCGCTCAGATTAAAATAAAACGAGTGTTACATCACGGGAGATGAGCTGATGCTCGAATTTGATTACTCAGACCAATTACAAGCGTCTGGTCCGTCATTCATAATTCGCGTACATAATTAGTCACACCCGCGTGGCACCTTTGCATTTCGTCTGGCATGAGTAGGGGCTGTGCATGTAAGCCATAGGCGTTCGGTCTGCTTGTTTCTATTATGCCCGGAGATTTCACATTTCATGACACATCAGTAGAGAGAGAGAGACAGACAGAGAGAGGAAGAGAGAGAGACAGACAGAGAGAGGAAGAGAGAGCAACAAGCATATTGCGCATTAACCATTTTATCACCCCTTCCACCACAGATTACTCAGGCTGGTTGAGTAATATTGGGCAGGTTTCCACCTTCGCTCTGATCCAATGCGAATCTGTCTTTCGAGAAACTGTCCTTGTGTTGTGTCTTTTTCGGCATTGTAGACGTATAAAGTCTGTCTGGGAATGTTTTGAGTCCGCAATCGGAGATGGTCGGGAGTGGGTTGTTTCAGAATCGATGAGCATATATCCGTGCTGGGGGAGGAGGTCGACGCATCTTCAAAGGATTCCCGCGCAAGCTGTTTGCACGGGAACAGCTGGATGGTTACAAGCGTCTAGTCCGTCATTCATAATCCAGCCGTCGTCCATTAGAGAATATCCGCGTCCATAATCCAAAGACCTATTCCATTTTCCACATAACAGTATTAGCACCAAATTCAAAAAGACAATCATAGTATACATAAACATAGGCTTGTTTCCTGCAAGAGAGAAGCGGTCAACAGTTTTCAATGATGCCGGCAAGACATCATGATGTTCCAAAAATATCAAATCCGTATCGCTGATCAGTATTCTTAATCCATAATATTCGTTATAGAGTCGTCATCTAAAAAAAAAAGATGTATCTCAGTCACGCTTTGATTGTGACTGTTCATATGAGTACCATGAGGATCTTGAAGTACATGGGTTCATACGGCCCCTAGCCCCGGGTTAAGCGGAATTAGACACAAGTTACGAAACGTAGCGCCATAGATCTTGCACGCTACGTTCGTATTTTGCTATCAGCATGCGATATGTATCGCCAAATTTGAGAAACTTTGAGTGGAGGCGCTTGATGGAATAGCCCTGTTTTATAAGTTTCTGCAACAATGTTTTGTGACGTTGATTAAAATCATCACATTTAACACAGGATCTAGCAAATGCTACTAAGCGAGATATGTCCCTCGTGATAAACAACACCAGATAATGGCTATTCAAACTGATGCTTGGATTCTCCTTGTTTTTAATAAAACAATTCTGCACGATGTAGATGACGCGGAACCGCCAGTGATGAATGCCTTTGCTAAAAAAGGTCAGCCGAGCATGATATCATCGACGACGATCAAGATGTCCAGTTCCAAATTGGCCATGTTGGGCAGTCATTTCACGAAGGTGACGTTAGCCATCGTCGTATATGCCGCCTGCCATCCCTCGTCACACAATCATGCCTCCAGTATGTTGAATGAGATTCTGGACACAGTACGTCTTGCCCGACTCCGTCGGACCCGCGATGAGGCAGGTAAAGGGATGTTGCCATCAGGGAATCCACGACTGGAGTTGTATCATTTGGCGCGGTAAGTCGCTCTCGTAAATCAGTTACGGACCCATGACACGTTTATCAGGATCCGTCTGTGGTGGGTGGGTTCTATTCCGATGAGTCCGGGGTGCAGCAGATACTGTGACAGGTTGGGTCTTCGGTTTAAGGGTCGGTCGTAGAGTGGCAGACTGGCTTGACGAAGGGAAAAGCTGAGTCTGTGAACTAGGGGCCGGTGGTGGCTGAGGGTCGGGCAGGCGGTCGCTCGGTTTGTGACCGTGTCGATGAGCGTATTGTGCACCACCTAACCTGCCGTCACGGGCAGGGAATTCATATGTCGGCTCAGTAGCGTGATAACAGTTGCCAGGTCATAGAAGACATCCCATGCAACAAGCCCAGGAGGTCTAAGACCATGATCACAACACCCACGTGGCCTTTTCGGGCTTGAAATATCTGAGCAGATACTGAACTTCGAATCCTGTGGAGAGTCTTTATATCCGTTCCATATCGTTTGCGAGGAGCCACGAATAAAACAAACTCTGCCAGCCTTACCTCTTGCTTCGGCGTCGTTCGGTTTCCAGGGATCCGTTCCACGGTGTAGCAACTGCAGTATCTCCACGGACTGTAACTCTACGTCGTTAAAGGAGCCTTCCGGGAGTTCAGCTTGGAGCTTTTCCAGTTGATACACCGTGGGTTGACAGAGTAGGCTCCGTGTGATCACAAAGGGGTTGTCGCTCCAGTTGGGGAGGTTCGATTTTACGAACTCGCCCTTGACTTTACTGATCCACACTTGGTCGCCATGCTGAGATTTATATGGCCGTGGACTTCCTCGGCGTTGCCTGGGGTCCAGGACAGTTCGCCTGGTGTCTCCTGGATATCAGTGTATACCGCGGGTTTGTAGCCGTCTACAAGTTTCGGGAGTTTATCTATTTACCGCCGCGTATTCTTGGTTGCACAAAGCTTGCGCATCTGGTCTTTGAATGTGCGATTAAACCTTTCGACGAGCGAGGCCTTGTTCTCGCTGTACGTGTGAAAGAAGAACACCTTGTGAGTTTTCAGAAAATGTTGATATGTCTGTTAAGAAATTCTGTTCTTTCTTCGTTTTGTGAGTACAATGGTTTCCGTCCGGTCCGGTGGAGAATGAAGAGCTTGGACGGCATCAGGCCTTACATATATTTTGTTCTGAATACGAATTCTCCCTTGTTGATGCCGTTTTTACTATAGTTCATTATTTCCCAACAAACGACTTGATAGGGTCACTACATCATCGCTCTGAAATGTTCGTATCTAATACCGCTCAAGCCGGTCCTAGAGGTCGTGCGGTCATGTTATTCAGCATGTCCACATGAACAGCTACAATAAAAGCCTGGCTGCGATGCAATTCATCACAGGGATCAACTCTGGTTCTTGTGATGTTTTTAGAAATATGCTGTCAGTATATTTGTCTATGGGGTCATATGACGTCTTGTCAGTACGCCGGCATCGTTTCCCGCCACCCTTTGATGTTGCGTTTAATTATTACCTGTATATGGCGAGATTCTGCTGGTGAACATTTCGTCACCGATGCTTGATCTATGTGCGAATCATTGTCATTGTAGTTTCATGGCTTGTAAACATAGTGGATAATGAAGCGCATGACCGGCGTCGGGCCTCATATGTATATGTTTTGAATGCAAACATGCATTCAAAAAATACTCCCTCGTTTGGGCCTTTTTTGACTATCTGACAGATGACTTGATAGGGTTACTACATCATCGCTCTGAAATATTTGTATCTAATACCACTCAAGTCGGTGCTAGGGGCTCTGTGGTCATGTTATTCAAGATGTCCAAATGAACATCTACAATAATGGCGTCTTGGGTTTTTAACCAGGCTTCGAGGAATCCCGTGGGCCTTGGCAGCTCGATAGAACGTGTTTGTCGAGGGGTTACTGTTCTTTGGACCGGGTTTTACTTCGTTCCATTTAGTTATGTGGTGTACGTTTGTATTCGTGACTGTTTGTGACTAACGACTCTTCATTGTTTACCTTGACGGCGACTGTGCTGACGAATGTGACTGTTTGGTTTATAAAAGGAGCTGTGGGGGGCCTAATGTATTGGTCTGAATGCTCACTGGGTAATTTTGGGTAGCTGCACGGATTTGAGGTCGAGTCAAACTGGATTCCTTGTTCATTACTTTTTCTGATTTTGAGTTGTACGTTTCTGTTTCTGTCGGGGTTTTGGGTGTTCAGCAAATAGGTTAGTTATGTCTCTCCCCCAGCTATGTCGGGGGGAGACATCTAGTGTTTGTGCTGTCTGTCTGTCTGTCTGTCCGTCTGTCCCCTTTTCTTGTCAAGATATCTCGAGAATTACTGAACGGAATTTCACCAAACTTGGATGGAAGCTTCATTGGGATGGCCCCCTCATTTGATAAGATTTTAGTGTGTGTGCGTGCGTTCATCCGTGTCCGGTGTCCGTCTGTCTGTCTGTCTGTCCGTCCGTCCCCTTTTCTTGTCTGCAAGATATCTCGAGAACTACCGGACGGAGTTTCACCAAACTGGAATGGAAGCTTCATTGGGATGGCCCCCTCATTTGATTAGGTTTTGGTGTGTGTGCGTGCGCTCATCCGTGTCCGGTGTCTGTCTGTCTGTCCTTTCGTCCCCTTTTCTTGTCTGCAAGATTTCTCGGGAACTACTAGACGGAATTTCACCAAACTCGGATGGAAGCTTCTTTGGGATGGCGCCCTCATTTAGTTAGATTTTGGTGTGTGTGTGAGTGCATTCATCCGTGTCCGATGTCCGTCTGTCTCTCTATCCGTCTCCTTTTCTTGTCTGCAAGATATCTCAAGAACTACTGGACGGAATTTCACCAAACTCGGATGGAAGCTTCTTTGGGATGACCCCCTCATTTGATTAGGTTTTGGTGCGTGCGCGTGTGTTCATCCGTGTCCGGTGTCCGTCCGTCCGTCCGTCCGTCCATCTACTTGTACGTGTATATACAGGCCTTGTCTGCAAGATACCTTGAGAACTGCTGGACGGAATTTCACCGAACTTGGATGGAAGCTTCATTGGTATGGCCCCCTCATTTGATCAGGTTTTTGGTGTGTGCGCGTGCATTCATCCGTGTCCGGTGTCCATCTACTTGTACATGTATATACAAGCCTTGTTTGCAAAGATATCTTGAGAAATACTGGACAGAATTTTCACCAAACTTGGATGGAAGCTTCATTGGGATAGCCCCCTCATCCGATTAGGTTTTGGTGTGTGTACGACCGCCCGTCCATGTCCGGCGTCCATCCGTCCGTCATTCTACTTGTACATGTATATACAGGCTTTGTCTGCAAGATATCTGAAGAACTACTGGACAGAAGTTCACCAAACGTGGGTGGAAGCTTCATTGGGATAGCCTCCACCTCTGATTAGGTTTTGGTGTGTGTGCGTCCATTCTGGATAAGTACAATGTACCCGGTGGAACCCAGACTTTGAGTTCTGTATTTTGGTTTAGTGACAATTCGATTGTCCCATTGTCATAAAGTCTGATGAGATGTTATCATGTACCCATTGTTAGGATAGTATAAAAGAGGATGTTTGACGGTTTTCAATTTACAGAATAAGATCCTCTGTCATGTGACCACCGGTACAGCGTCACAAAATTGTAAGCTGAAATGTACGCAGTAAAAGCTATCTACAGCAATGTGTGTGTTGTGTTGTCATCCATTTTAAGTCCAGAGAAAACCAATGGCCGGACCGGAATCTTCTGATTGGTTTATGTAATTTTACCCGGGAACATCGGCGCCCCATACAAGCCCACTTTCCGTCGAGAGTTCTCACAAATTACATTAGCGAGTTTGCTTCAAGATAAAAAAAAAATTCCGGATGCCACAGGAACATTGGCTGATGAACAGCAGAATCTTTAAATTTCCACGTCTGAAGTTTCCAGCCTTACTTGACGCTGTACCGGTGGGATAATCTACTGCAAGACCGTGAGACGACAGCCAGAATGCGGTGTTGATAGCCTCGTTTCCATTCGCGAGGACCCGTCCACGAGCTACTGACGCTCCTTGGCGACCCGTCTTGATGCTGGATCACGTTGCCCTCCGTTCCTGGACCCACCGTCTTCCCTCTTCCTTCTTTCTTCTTCTGCGGTCGTTGCGGGGAGCCCATGGTCCTTCGTCGCTTTATTCCAGACTGGTGGAATGGTCGTCATCTTCCCTCTTCCGTCTTTCTTCTGGTGCGGCGGGCTATTTCCTTCATTACACTGAAGTCTTGACGGTTCTCGCCTTCTTCCGTCTCCTCTGGTGTCACAGTGACGTCGACGCCGCGGTGGTCTGCAGCCATTTCTCCCATCCTTCTTTTGCAAATTCTTCACGCCAGCTCGTGTGGACGGGCAGGAACGCACCAATAATCGTCTGAACTATTGGAAAATGTCGCACGGTGGGGCGGTTCCTCATCTGTCGACACGCGATGGTCCAGCCCAGCATTTGTGAGTGAGCCGGATCTTCCTTCATCCTGTACATCAAGGCTGCCACATGACTATTTTACTTGGTGTCGCGCCTCCCGCTCTCCTCGTCTTCTTGCATTGAACTCCCCTTCTATTTCTGCACGGTGACTAGTGCACATGTTTGGTTCCGGTGCTTTGACCATGATGGCGTTTGCAATCCTCTTCAGTTCTTCTTCATAGGAGCTCTCCTTGAACTGCCTTGTGATTCTAACCGGAAGGAATTCCGGAATTGTGTCCACAACTGCGTGAGTGATGTCCATCTCAGTGGTAAGATGATCGACCCAAACACTGTTCCTTCCTATAACAGCGACATGTTTCTCCTCTTCCTTGGTGACGTGACAGCGTGTGCCAGAAACCTCTGGAACGAGTCCATTCCGTGGAAACAATATCTACAGGTACAGTTTGATTCGTTTCATTTAACAGAGCCTTGTAAATGGCCGTAGTGATTGAAAAAAATAACTGTGTTGTGATATATTCTCAGCCTGGACTTCCCTGAACTTTCTGTCTGACGTTGTGAAGTTCCCACTGATTGACAATAGTGCGTGTGATGAACAGTGTGTACTTTACAGAACTGGATCATGCATAACGAACTCTAAGACATTGTATTCTTGTAACTTTCTTGGAACATTCTGGACTGAACCCTCAGACAGGTTGGTAGCATGTATTGAATGCGAGGTTTAACTTTAACTTTCTCTCTCTCCCTTGAACGATCATGTTATATGTGCCATAATCATGCCTTATATGAATTGTTGACATCTCTCGTATATTGTGCATGTTTTGTTGATTGTTGATAATACTGCATGCCCCAGTGAAGTTGATGAATCAATGGTGAAGCTGGTAGATTGCATGAATTCCTTTGTGACTGATAAATTTAGTGATTTGCAGATTGATAAATCTAGCCTTTGACCTTTGGACGATAATATTGTGACGTGTTTCCACAATGATTTTTTTTATTAGGATGTTTATCGCGATTAGTTGCCATAATAGTGTAAGCTGGTAAGCTAAAACACTTAACGCAATATTGGCTAAATGGAACTAAAATTATCGCGTACATGATTGGCAGGTCCTAAGATACACTGAGTACATGTACGTACTAGTGGTTTGAAGCATATAAATGCTTGGTAGATGCTATGAACGCATGTTCGTGTTGGTTGACGAACCTTCATAATCCCCGATTCGGCTATGAGAGCCTGGATATCGTGAATATTTGTGGTTATTTGTTTATTTTGGATCCTCAGAAATAAGTCTAAGATGTTGGATGACAAATTGGTTTCAATTAACACGTAAATATTGTGTCCAAGTCAACCATAAATTTCTAGCTTTCATAATGAGTAACATGTAGGGTCCAAATGTTAACCTTTGCGGATGGGGTACCGTATATTAAATCAGCACAGTCGATGCTGGAGAAATCCGATACTTGGGGACAGTTATGGAAGACTGTTTGAGACATAACCACAGAATAATTGTCTGTGGTAAATATTTTTGCTGCAACAATATTGGGAAGCCATGTAGTGGTATGAATTGAATAATGCGCGTTGTTATTTTGTGCAGAATACTTTTGTCATTACTGATCGAGTTTCCCCGTGTGAATCCTTTCTCTGACATCATAGTTTTTCTTGCAATGAAATGGTATGTTAATTCTGTTTTGGAATAAGTATGTTCTTATTGGTGTAGGCTGGAACGTAGAGTCTGATACTCTATAATCTGAAGAATTCGCATTTCTTGCAGATAGGATTCAAATGCCTAACATTGCCATTCGCAACCACTTGAATGTTACCAGAATTATTGCCCATTTGAATGCCACTTCTTGACAGGCATTGAATATGACAATTGATGTGTCGGCACGTGACATTTTGACGTGTATTTCTTTCACCATGGTTTCGCTTGTACCCTTATTGCGCTTTTGTATTGATTGATTGATTGATTGATTGTTTATTCACCATTTCAACAATGTATATGCAAACATAATATCGAGTACGGCTGTATAAATGGCGGGAATAAAACCCCAGGGGGCGTGTTCTATCCCGAGCTGATAATAGTTTAAGTAAGTAAACGACTGGCTACAGCAGGGTATGAAAAGATACAAGCATGAATATAGTTTCTGCTGTAATTACTTACGATATGTATATATATATAAAGGCAGTTTTTACTGTGATCATTTAATCTATATATATATGGTGAATAGATGATCGAGCTCTCGGTACTGTACTTAAGTTCTGCCACATTGGCAACTCTGGGAGCTCGATGGAGCAGATGATTAACAATACAGTTATGTACAAAAAAGGTTTGTTTCTTCACTAAATTAAAAATGGGTTCTATAGACATGATAGATAGTGTATGTACAGCTTCAAGTAATGTAAGCTAATAGATAAACATGCAAAATAATTTTAAAAAAAGGCTTAAGTTGGGCTGTTAGCAGCTTTCGTTGTGTATTATAGTGTATACACCCTCCAATACTTAGATAAATATGACCATTATCAATATATAGTTAGTTTGGAGTTAGCATTTAACAAGGTAGTTCTTTAAACGGGATTTGAAAAGTGAATATGATGCGGAGGCTTTTATGTCAGTGGGCAGTGAGTTCCACATACGCGGTGCTTTCGTTTTCGTAGAATAATATGATAGATTTGAAACCACACGTGTTCTGTAGAGATTAAGGTCGGATTGGCGGGTGGGGTAGCAGTGGACTTCTGATAGTTTTGTAAAGTAATTTATAAATATGGTCGGTAGGAGATGTGGTGTGTGGAGATATTTGTAGGTAAATAACAATACCAGATAGTCATTGATTTGATGAAACGGAAGAATGTTTAATTGCTCAAGTAATGGACTGGTATGAGCGTATTTGTTACTGGAAGTTATTAAGCGAATAAGTCTTTTTTGGAGCTTGACAAGAGGCCTGAGGTAGATCTTTTACATACGTTGTAATCTGTATAGCTATTGTTGTAATCTGTAATTGTAATTGTTGTAATCTGTATAGCTATTGTTCTCAAATTTAGTTTCACTCGATGACATTGCAATGCATGACCTGCAACTAGACAGTGCTCTGGAGACTGTTCTACGCGCCTATGTTTTTCCATCTTAGTATACTCCTTTGTTTTTGCTTTTTCTCTCTTTTGTCACTCTTGCCAGTGGGTGTGCGTTTTGGTGCACGGAACGTACTCTCACTTGAAGATAAGTTTTGGTGTACTGGCGGCTGATGAACTGATCATTCACACGGCTTCTATCACCATTTCTTGTCTTCTTATTATTGTATTTTTCTTTTGCTTATTTCTTGTTTCACTGTTCTGCCATTATCTTGCATGTAGGTTTGAGTTTTGACATTTTGATACAGATAAATGTTCTTTGTTTTCATTTTCCTGAACATCTAATGTGTTGATAAACTATTTTGGATTTCAAGCTGATGTATGAATTTTCCAGCAATTGTTTTGATATTTGCGCCATGTTTTGAGCACATTGTTTTGACATGTCCACACTTGTCAGTGACTGGCGCGTGTCCCACATACCTAGGGTACTTTCATTGAGAAATGATAGTAAATATGGCCTTATGACCTTACGCAATGAATATGGACTACGGTAATTGAATAAATTGTTTCTGGTATTCGACCGATATTTCTGATAACGACCTTGGCTATTCATAATGGACTATTCTTTGACATTTTGTTATTATTCTTGCTGCCTTATGCATTTTGTGTTTATACTTTGAGATGAATAAACGATCTTCGTTCGTATTTTTCATCTTCCATTGTCGAATGATATGTGAAATATCGATCCTTGACCACCATTCTTATCCCAGCAATAGATTTATGTTAACTTTTTCCTTGAGTGAAAATTCATGATTTCTTAAGCTTTTACACTGGATCGGTTTGTATGATGTACAGTAGACTACATGTATGTTATAGTCGAGGTTGACAGTTTAACATGAGGGAATTGTTTTCGGTTCTGGATACTGCTTTGGTAATATAACCATCCTGTCCAATGACCTGTCGGGTCAAGCATTGTCAGTTAACTTCTGTGAGAAATTATATTTGACTGTATTTCTAGTAGGCGTCAGATTCGATCTTCGGTAGTCAGCTATATGAGTTAACGGTGTGGATAAGTACAATGTACCCGGTGGAACCCAGACTTTGAGTTCTGTGTTTTGGTTTAGTGACAATTCGATTGTCCCATTGTCATAAAGTCTGATGAGATGTTATCATGTACCCATTGTTAGGATAGTATAAAAGAGGATGTTTGACGGTTTTCAATTTACAGAATAAGATCCTCTGTCACGTTACCACCGGTACAGCGTCACAAAATTGTAAGCTGAAATGTACGAGCAGTAAAAGCTATCTACAGCAATGTGTGTGTTGTGTTGTCATCCATTTAAGTCCAGAGAAAACCACTGGCCGGACCGGAATCTTCTGATGGGTTTATGTAATTTTACCCGGGAACATCGGCGCCCCATACAAGCCCACTTTCCGTTGAGAGTTCTCACAAATTACAATATGTTTTTGCTTAAAAAAACAACCAGCATAGGCTTCATGCCGGAGCGGCAAACCAAGGGTCAAAGCGGAACCTCTAGTTCACATTTGTTTATTTAATAATTTTTACACTACTTTATATTGTAAATGTGGTATCGCAATAATGATATTGGTAGTTTTTGTGTAACTTGAAGTAATAGCATACGCTAATTTTGCGGATGATATTTCTAAACGGATATTTTGAATTATACCACACATTGCAGAGGCTATTCGCCCTGGAAAATGTTTATAAATGAATGAGCTCACATTTACTGTTTGAAGCGTATGTTTTTGGCACGTGAATCATTTGCGAAAATCTGATTAGGTGTTGGTGTGTGTGCGAGCGTTCATTCGTGTCCGTCCGTCCGTCCATCTATTTGTACATCTATATACAGGCCTTGTCTGCAAGATATCTGGAGAACTGCCTGACGGAATTTCGCCAAACTTGGATGGAAGCTTCATTGCAATAGGCTCCTCATCTGATTAGGTTTCGGTATGCATGTATGCGTTCGTGCGGGAGTAGTATACAAAGCGTATTTACATGTCCATTGACCTCAGAAATTTGCATATGACCTCTGTGACGTCACGCGACAGCCAATCCGAAGCGAGGTGGGTGGGTGGTGGGTTTAAGATGGCGGCTGTGGTGGTGGTGGGTGGTGGGTTTAAGATGGCGGCTGTGGTGGTGGTGGGTGGTGGGTTTAAGATGGCGGCTGTGGTGGTGGGTGGTGGGTTTAAGATGGCGGCTGTGGTGGTGGTGGGTGGTGGGTTTAAGATGGCGGCTGTGGTGGTGGTGGGTGGTGGGTTTAAGATGGCGGCTGTGGTGGTGGTGGGTGGTGGGTTTAAGATGGCGGCTGTGGTGGTGGTGGGTGGTGGGTTTAAGATGGCGGCTGTGGTGGTGGTGGATGGTGGGTTTAAGATGGCGGCTGTGGTGGTGGTGGGTGGTGGGTTTAAGATGGCGGCTGTGGTGGTGGTGGGTGGTGGGTTTAAGATGGCGGCTGTGGTGGTGGTGGGTGGTGGGTTTAAGATGGCGGCTGTGGTGGTGGTGGGGGGTGGGTTTAAGATGGCGGATTGTAGAAAAACGTATAAAAGGAGGCGATTTTTAGGGGAGGGGAGTATTCATTGCACTACCCTGCGGAGCCCTCTGACTTACCTGACCTGACCAGCCTGCCTGCCTGCCTGCCTGCCTGCCTGCTTCACCTCTAGCCAGCCAGCCAGCCAGCCAGCCTGTTTGCCTGTTTTGTATGAGCTGTGTAGAACCTTTTACTTTTTTTACTTTTACCAGTGCAAATTCACCAGACTTTTACACCGTAGCAGTTGCTCATCAGCCTGAGCCCATAGTCATGGCGTCATCATCATTTTTAGTGAGGCTTGGAAAGTACCGTGTTCGTCTGATTGATGAGATGCAGCATGTGGGCGAATTATGTGATTTCCTTATGGGGGAAAACATACTTCTGAAACAGCGTGTCGAAGATATCATGGCTGAGAAAACCACTTCAGCACAAAACACAGCCCTCATCGATGGTGTACTGCGCTCTACCCCCTACGCATTTCTAGCCTTCGTGGCGGGGTTGAAGATCACGGGAAATGAAGAACTAGCAGATCTACTTGAAGCCGACGTTATACAAGATGATGATATCTTAGTCATGGATACCACCGAAGAGCGTACAGTTAGCAAACGTACGCACCCAGCGTCTGGTGTACCTGCCAAACGCGCTGTACGACCCAAACGACCCCGACTAACACCTTTAGAAATACCTGAGTCAGTGCTTCAGCCAGTACTCCAGCAAGAGCCTGAGCCTGTGAAAGAAGAGGTGCAACTTCCTATGTCTGTGCAGGATATCAATAACATTATTCAGCAGGCCTACCAGGCAGCCCACAAGGACATTTGGGAGCTCTCAGCCTATTTAACTGTGAGTGTCAAAGACGAAGAAGTGCATTTTAACGCATCGGGCTTTAACGACAGACCCGGTAGGCATATTGCCATGAACTTAGACACCTGGCAAAAACTGGAGACCCTTGATTACGCCATCGATGCGGTTATTCGCGACCAGGGGAGTGACGAAGCGAAATTTTATGTGGGTGACGACATCTTTGTCAGCTGTGCCTATTTCAACGACCAGCTCCTGGTGCATATCCGTAAATGGAAAATGAGGTTAGATACGCAAGAGCGTGTTCCTTGTCCTCAGGGTGTCACCTTGAAATTACCGGCGTGGCGGAAGTTGCAGAGTGTCACAGCTACAATTCGTCAAGCTCTGGTTTACCAGGTGTCTCACTATATTTATAAGAAGTACATCGACTCAGTCCTGGATCTGATCAGACCTCAAATTCGACACTTGCGTATCCAAGCATGTGCAGGCTGTGAAAATAACAGCCCGATAAACCAGCATACGTGTGTGGACACTAGTGTACCCTCATACGCACTGATCACTGAGGCACTACAGGCCGTGACCGAGGCGCAAATTGCCCTGAGAGTGGAAGCTGCCTGCCCTCCCAAAATTCCACGTGAAGAGATTACTACCTACATCTACGTGCACCAGGGGCGGAAAGACGATGATGAGTTCAAACAAGTCTTGTTGCAGAACTATTGAACAAGTGTTGAAAAACATTTACCGTATTCCTACACGTTCATTGAAGTGGCTTGAGAGCGTATAATTGTATTAAAAATTCACAGTTTTTTTACTGTTAATTGTATTAAAATTCAATACTCAGAGTTGAACACGTTCATTCTATTGTCTTGTTGTATAAATATTGAGCATTTTCAAGTTTTTATTGCATTGGAACATTCAGACATTATCATCTGCCAGATTCTCTTCACGTATTCCTACACTATGTTCATTTTATGTTCATTGAAGCGCCTTCATAACGTATAATTGTATTAAAATTCAATACCCTGGTGAACACGTTCATTCTATTTGTGTTAATAAAAAATAGTAGAAAATTAAAAAATGGTTGTTAGTGTTCATTTTTTTTTTTTTTTTAATTTTTTTTTTTTAAATTTCGTCCCCCTCCCCCTCCCCCCTTCTCCCCCTTTCCCCTCTTTTCTAGTCCCAAGTCCCTGTGCTGGTTCAAATAAATTTCATTACACACACACACATATAAAAACACCTACCCCTCTTATAAATTTCAGTCCGTTATTATTCGGGCTGGTTGGCCCTGATAAGGGCCGTTAGGGTTCAATTTGATCACCCTGTTTTCTTCAGGAGGGAGTTTTCTTGTCTACTCCCTTACATCTTGCTGACCGAGAAATAGTTGTACGGGGTTAAAGTATATTTGTATACTCCATCCTCTTCTTGGTCGGGACTGATGGGCATGTCCTGCAAGAAATCGGCGGCAGCTATTCTCTGTTCACCCTCTTCTTCGTGGTTGTTGATGTTGTCCTCTTCGTAAATTGAAGGGAGGTCTTCCAGGGGGAAAATTTCACGGGGCAATGTTGCTGCTGGCTCTTGTGGTGGGCGGGGCGCCAGCAGCGGAGGAGGGGCAGGGTACACCTCTTCTTGCATCGTCCGCTGTAATAACTCCAACCACCCCTCCTCGCTGATGGTTCTCGACGAATTGATCAATGTACGTAAATTCTCCGCTGTTCCTCCGCCTCCTCCCGACACGTCTTCGTTCTTTAGTATAGCATTCCACCCGGTGAATTCTGTCAACCAAAACTGTTTAATAGCGGCCAGCATCGCCCTCTTTTGTCGGCGTGCTAGTCTAGTCTTTCGCCCGGAGGCCTTGGTGGTCGATATTTTAGCGGGTTGTATACGGTTGCTCATTTTCTTCTTCTTCTTCTTCTTCTCTGTGTATAGATAGCTGTGATCTGGACAGTGAAAGGTTTTGGAATGTCCCGCATCAAGCTGGCCGCTAGCTTATATAAAAATTGCGCGGACGTCAGCGAAATCGCTCTATCTGTTTGGTCTATATTTTTACGCTGAACAAAATATTTGTGTTTCTTTTCCAATTTTAAACGGTTGTCATTTTACAATAAATGTCAGTGCACGTATAAATTTTATTTCAAGTTGAACTGAGGCAACTCATAGTGTAGTATTTAAAAATTTAGCAGGATAACGCTAGACTAAGCCGCTATTTTTCATAATCTTATCGATTTTTACACGCGTAACGTTATAGTACGGTAGTGTGGAAAACCCGGTACACTGCAAATAAATGGGTTTTCCTGGCTAAAAATACGTCAAGTATATTGCTCACAGCCTTATAATATCACCCTGAAAATTGTAACTGGTTTATCGAGAGAAAACTATAAAAACTATAGAAAAAATAGCCTTCGTTTCACTGCAAGAAGGCCAACGTGCAGAGTTCCCAATCATTTTGGTGCGCTGTGGATCACGCCATCTAGCGGTCGTCACAGGCACTGAGAATGGAATGTTTATCGGCTTGAAAGGGGTCATCTGTTAATAACCAATAGGCCGGTGAAGCATTTTGGAGACGATTTCAATGTTGCCTTCTCTCCCACCTGTGCGCGAATTCTTAATTGTTACAGTCCAGGCACAAATGACACGCAGATGTAGCGTCGCAAAATGTTCTGAAGTATATTTATCTTGGAGCGCGCGCCTACAAAATTGCATTGTAATCTGAATTTAATTATTTTCTAGAACAGGGTACGATACGAATTTTATTACGATGAAATATTTTTTTTTTTACTCACGAGTCATTAGCAAGAATCCATATATACACATTTGCCTGGACGGTGTTTTGTCATTCACCACTATGGCAGCGCACGGAACGGAGCTCGCTTTCTTCCAACTCACGTCTGATGTCATTCTCATCGTCTATGATCATGAACTGCAGCTCATCGAAGAACATCCCCGAGAAGTGAAGTTATGTTTAAGCCTACCAGGCTGGACTCTATTGACACGGTTGTTACAGGGAAAAGAGCCCGAAGTCGATTTCATGCACGTGGGAGTCGGTGTTTACCTGCGAAGTGGTAGAGATGATTCTTTTTTTCCCCGGTTAGAACAGTGTGATGGTACCTCTATCCTACTCCGGCCGGCATTATGGCAGGCGCTGAAAGCTATTATCACCGACGTCCACGACGTACTCTACCCTGAGGCCAACTCTGTAGCCACGCGCACTCTTACACCGGACTGTACCCTATTGTTATACCCCCAACGCGTGGAGCTCATTGATGACGATAGTCGGTGTTGGTGTACGTCTGAACCCGCGCGTGTCTCTTTATCCCCGGAAGGCTGGATTACCTTGAAACGTGTGTTATGCGGTGACCTCGACGGGGATAGCATTCACCTATGTGACGATGTCTACATTTTCCGCGGTCCCTATTTTGCTCGACTCCTCTGTCTCAAGCGAGGTGGTTTTACTCTGGACCCCGATCTATGGACGGCTTTGCAACAAGTAGTGCCCGTGGTCGATGAAGTACTCTCTCCACAGGAGCCTCTCACAGAATAGTACGACTCATGTATGTACCTGACACTATAAATACCAGGGGTGAGACAGAGTGTGTTGCAAGCGTCTAGTCCGTCATTCATAATCCAGCCGTCGTCCATTAGAGAATATCCGCGTCCATAATCCAAAGACCTATTCCATTTCCATATAACAGTATTAGCACCAAATTCAAAAAGACAAAAGTATACATAAACATAGGCTTGTTTCCTGCAAGAGAGAAGCGGTCAACAATTTTCAATGATGCCGGCAAGACATCATGATGTTCCAAAATATCAAATCCGTATCGCTGATCAGTATTCTTAATCCATAATATTCGTTATAGAGTCGTCATCTAAAAATGATGTACCTCAGCCACGCTTTGATTGTGACTGTTCATATGAGTACCATGATGATCTTGAAGTACATGGGCTCATACGGCCCCTAGCCCCGGGTTAAGCAGAATTAGACACATGTTACGAAACGTAGCGCCATAGATCTTGCACGCTACGTTCGTATTTTGCTATCAGCATGCGATATGTATGATCTCCGTTCGACATTTAGAGCAAGCATGTCATCCGACCTACGAGCCATTCTCCCCCTTATACCCCAGGTGGGGTTATACGTCTATGAAGATAAAGTCACCCTGGTGAAAGACTGTGGAGCTATTTGCTGGGCGCCCGCTGAGACTCTATCGAATACGGTGACGCTACAGCGTGACGGCTGGACTAAATTTAAACGGGTGTTGAGCGGTGAGTCGACGGACACCTCATCCACATAGACAATGCCATCTACGTATATACCGTACCTCACCTCTTCGCACGCCTGGGCCGCTACCAAGACCCTACGCGAAGTTTCATCCTAGGCCCCTCTCTGTGGTCAGCCTTGGAGAAAGTAGTGCCTATTGTGGACCAGCTGTTTACACCGGACGAACGATCACCAGACGAATTGGCGTGGGCTCGTGCTATAGAGGACGCGCTGGCTGAACCCCATGAAAAACAACATGAACCCGATACAGCCGGGGAAGACGAAAGTACTATATCTATAGGATGCACAGAGGCTAGAGTGTCAGTGTCACCTGATGAAGCGAACACACATGACGGGGACCCAGAGGCACCCCGATGAGGGGTAAGAAGACCGTGATGAAGCGGTCCCGAAAGGGGAAAAAGGGGTCAGCATCTACAGTGAACAAGGTGTTAACCGATTTGTATTACAACCCTACCAGTCCAGCCGCGTATAGCGCTGTGGGAGCGCTCGCTCGAGCTGTCCATTCCCAAGGCATCAGTCGAACTGAAGTTCGAGACTGGTTAAAAACCCAAGACACTTATAGTTTACATCGAGCAGCCCGACGACATTTTCGCCGTAACCGAGTCATCGTAGGAGGCATAGACGCGCAATGGCAGGCTGATTTAGTGGATATGAGTCGATTTGCACCTCACAATGATGGACATCGGTACATATTGACCTGTATCGATATTTTATCCAAGTATGCCTGGGTACTACCCATTCGCACCAAAACAGGAGAGAATCTAATACGGGCGTTCCAGCAGATTTTCAAGACGGGGCGCAAACCCCTTTATTTGCAAACGGATGAAGGTACAGAATTTCTCAACCGACCCTTTCAAGCCTTTCTTAAGAAACAGAAGGTATTTTTCTTCCATACGTACAACGAGACCAAAGCCTCTGTGGTGGAACGATTCAATCGCACCTTCAAAGGACGAATGTACAAGTATTTTACCGCCCAAAACACTCGACGGTACATCGATGTACTACCTCAACTGGTGCAAGGGTACAATCGAGCCTATCATCGCAGTATCCAGCGAGCTCCCCTCGATGTGACAGAACGCAACGAACATCAAGTGCGTGGTACGCTGTACTCACCCAGTCCACCATCACTCACGTCACCCCGTTACAAACGTGGAGATGTGGTACGGATCAGTAAAGTGAAAGGCCAATTTGAGAAAAGTTACTTGCCCAACTGGAGTGACGAGCACTTTGTCATCGTTCGCCATAAACCTCGACAGCCACACGTCTATCAACTGGAAGATCTTCAAGGAGAAACACTGCAAGGCACGTTTTACGAGGCAGAATTACAACCCATAGTGAAAACACCGAAAGACTACTACACGGTGGAAAAGATTTTGAAAACGGAACGTCGACGTGGCATCCCCTATCATTTCGTCATATGGCAAGGATGGCCCCGTTCGTTTAATTCCTGGGTGTCAGGCCGTGACATGAAACGTCTATAAATTCTAACCCCTATCACCGCCATCCTTCAGTGTAGGGTTGTACCATGGATAGTGCACATCTACCCTTACTGTTACGAACTCGAAAAGCACAAGTGGGTACTATAGTGTGTCTAGTAGTGCTTGTGGGTACGTTATTTGGAGGCGTGTTCTACGATTTGGCGTACGTGATATCCTGTTTCAACACCCCGCGTCCCACAATTCCACCTCAGTCATCCACCAATTCGACCACCACCACTACGACGCTGCCTACGCCATCCAAGACGTCAAGGTACCGCCACGTATCAACCCAGACACCCACGTCTACCACGCCGTCTACTCCATCCACCACATCACCTGACCGCCACATCCATCCATCCACGCCTACCACGCCCCGTACTACTGCTACTACGACGCTGCGTACTACGACGCCACGTGATCCACCGTTACCCCTGAGAAGCGACGATCCTTCCAGTCCATCATCACCACCACCACCACCTAGTACCACCACCACCACCATCACCACTCCTACGACGCTAAACACATTTAGAGTGCGCGAATCACGTTTACCACGGCAACGGTACCCGTTCGACTACGATCCCCGGTGGGATCCACGAGCACGGTGGTGGGCCTCTGAACGCCGAGCGCAAATCACCAAATAAAAAAAAATAAAAAACTATGGATCCTCGGTGGCAGCATCCTTTCACGTGTCTCATCGCTGGACCGACAGGGTCGGGAAAAACACACTTCGTTCAACGTCTCATCCAACACGGGTCAGCCCTCATTTCACCTCCTCTAGCTCGCATCCTGTGGTGTTATGGAGCTTGGCAACCCACGTACGAGGAACTGGCACGTGTGCCGGGACTCACCTTAATGGAAGGCTTACCCCCTGAGGATACACCCAAAGACACGTTGGTGGCGGTGGACGATCTCATGACGGAAACGGACAGTCGAATCACCCGTCTCTTTACCAAAGGAAGCCATCATCGTCGGTTGAGCATCATCTACATCGTGCAGAATCTCTTCAGTAAGAACAAAGAGCACAGGAACATTAGTTTGAATGCTCAGTATGTGGTGTTATTCAAAAACCCCAGAGACGCTTCCCAAATTACGCACCTGGCCCAACAGATGTACCCTAAAAACACGGCCTTTGTACGAGAAGCCTTTGAAGATGCTACCCAACGAGCTCACGGGTATCTACTCATCGACTTGAAACAAGACACTCCCTCATCCCTTCGATTGCGTACCCACATTTTTCCCGGAGAGGTGCAGACGGTGTACACACCCAAATAAAAGAAGAAGACAATGCACTCTAGCCGTCACTCATCATGTCTGCACGGGTACGCAAGCACGCGCCGGCCCTCCGCGTATTACGCAGCGCGCCACCGGAGGTGGGCCGGGCCCTGGTGCGCGGGGCGGATCCCGACTTGGTACGGTGTTTGTGTGAAGTGGCGCATAATGTGTTAAAAGGCAATGTTCCGCTCAGTCCTCTGCAGAAAGGGAAATTGCAACGGCACAAGGCGGGTCTCCGAACGTTGGTGAAGAAGACGGGTAGTGTGAAGAAAAAGAAACAGGTGTTACAGCGAGGTGGATTTCTCGGCGCACTCCTCGCACCCTTAGCCGCTACTGTACTGGGGCCGTTACTAGGCTCCATCTTGGGACGCTAACGGCATGGAACATACGAAAAAAATGATGCTGGTCGAACCTCGACTGTTACAGAGTTTGCAATCACCCTATCCCGTGCCTGCCACAGTGCAACAACTGCAGTCTCTGGATGAAGAGATGAATAGTATACTCCAACGTCGACTACCCGATCACGAGAAAATTCAACTCTACCATCATACGCTGAACCGGTACCAGACGTTTATGGATCAATATAGAGGGAGTAGTAGTAGTAGTACACCACAACTACCCACAACGCCTACACTCACACCCCCGCCATCCTCATCCTCTGCCTCACCTCAGCTGGAACAGGAAGTGTTGGCCAGTGTGCCTAAAGCCTTCAAGACCAAGGCGCGTTTATTGTTGGACCGGGTGAAACAGAATGCCGATATGGGTTGGAACGCTGAAGGAAAACTACTGATTCGAAACCAAGTGGTGCCGGGATCTCATATGACGGATTTAATCAACGATATGGTACGTTCTCGCAAACACTCTAATCCACCGGGCTGGGAAGCCTTTGCTCAGGGATTAAAAGACACACACACTCCTCAAGAATTGGTAGGAAATCGTGAACGCTGGAAGTGGATGCAAGCACCCTCTCGACTTTCCCCTACCTGGGAACGTGAATGGCAACCTGAGACGCCGCCCAAAACACCTTCACGGCGGGCACCTACTTCGTCACCTCTTTTACCACGCCATCCCCTGCAAACCCCCAGAGCTAAGTCACCGCGACCATCACGACGCCGAGGTAAACAGCCCAAGACCTGGGGACCTTACTGGGACCCTTACTAAGGGGTACCTTACTAAGGGGGGAGGGTGACCCCCTATAAAAACCCGGTGCAGAAGCCAGAACAACTCAGTCGTCATGTTTTACCTGACGTTGCCCAGTAATAGTTCACTCGATGTGTTTCCTGACAACACCTTGGCCAAGTATGTCACTCAATTACCACAACCGTTACATTTACCGGGTCGGTGGGAATGTGGACTGGTAGATATTCAGTACCCTTACTCGTGGTACAACGTACGAGACCAAGAAGTATGGTACGAAGTGACGTACGAAGGCAAAGTCACCAAACTCATTCTCCCCGAAGGCCAATACGATACGCCCCAGAAGTTCATAGAGGGTCTGCTGTCCTTGTTGGAGTACAAGTCTCTACGGGAGGCCACGAATAAATCAAAACCCCTGCAAGTCTACCCTTTCAAGAATCACATAATCTTGACTGTCAACCCACACAACGACAAGGCCTGTATCCTGCTGAGCCCTAACGTGGCTGTGACACTCAGTCCTACACTACAGCAAATGTTAGGTCTGCCTTTCAGAGTGTACCCGGGGCCCACCACCGACAACGGTGACCATGTGATGGATATGAAAGTAGGCATGTACGCACTCTACGTCTACTCGGACGCAGTGGACAACCATATTGTGGGTGATGTGAACACACCTCTGTTACGGGTGGTGCCCATTAGCAAGTCGTATGGCGATCAAGTCAACCAGAGTTTCAACCATATACTCTACCTGCCCGTACGACATACCGATATCAACACGATCACGGTAGATATAAGAGATGACACGGGACACCCGGTGCCATTCGAACGAGGAAAAGTGGTGCTGACACTTCATTTCCGACAAGCCCGTTCTCCTCACTTCGTATAATGTACGTGCCTTACCAGTGTCATACACCCAGCTATGCCGACTACTACAAGAAACAAACGGGGGGAGGCTTGCCCATCTTTAGCGGTGCACGCATGCAACGAGGTCACGGATTGGGAAACATACTGGGCAGCATTGTGAAAACGTTCTTACCCTTGGTGACACGGGGTGTAAAAGCGGTAGGCAAACAAGCGGTACGCAGTGGATTGCGCGTGGCTGGTGATGTGATGGGAGGCACAGCACCCCGACAAGCCTTGAAACGACGGGCTAAAGAAGCCGGTAGCGTCTTGATCGCCAAAGCCCTTAAAAGACAACCCCGGACACAGCGAAGAGTCATTCGACGTCCAACACACCGACGACGCACACCCCGGAGGGCTAAGACCCACAAGAAGAAGAAGAAGAGTAGTAGTAGGAGAGACATCTTCGCATAATGGCATTCATTCACTCCGAGTCGTGTCCGTCTACCAACAGTGAATTGGATTTGTGGACTATTCCACCCACCCAAACCAGTGTAGCCGAAGGCCGTTGGGTAGAACATCGACCCCTGGCTAGCCTGACGGGGACGGGCCCCGTGGAATTTACCATTGAAAACAAAGATACAGCCTGCCTGGATTTAGCCCACACCTACTTGTACGTGAAAGCCAAAATAGTGGACGCAGCCGGGGGCAACGTAGCGGACGATGCAGTAGTAGGCCCAGTGAATCTTTGGCTGCACTCCTTGTTCCAACAGGTGGATATGAGTCTGAGCGATAGACTCATCAGTACATCCACCAATACGTACCCGTACCGAGCCTACATGGAGACGCTCTTGTCGTACGGTGCAGATGCCAAAAAATCACACTTGCAAGCCGCGCTGTACTACAAGGATACACCCGGTTCCATGAATAGCGTGCTGGCTGCCAATAATGGATTGGTCAACCGCAAAAACTTGACAGCCGATAGCAAGTCCGTTGATATGATGGGACGACTCCACGCCGATCTGTTCCTGCAAGACCGCTACATGATGAACGGTGTATCCATTAAGATCAAGTTGATCCGTTCCACACCTGCGTTCGCCTTAATGGCCGGTGGAGCGGCCCCCAATTACAAGATCATCCTAGAAGATGCAGCCCTGTTTGTGCGTACGGTGGATTTGCAACAGGGCGTGTTGGTGAGTCACATGGAAGCCTTATCGAAAAAACCAGCCCTGTACCCCATCCGACGCGTACAGACCAAGGTGTTCTCTGTGCCAGGCGGTACGATGATGGCCAATCGTGAAAATTTATTTTTAGGGGATCTCCCTAAACGTATTACCATAGGGTGTGTGACCAACACCGCTTTCAATGGCGCATGGGATGAGAATCCGTTCGCCTTTCAACATTTCAACCTGAACTTTTTGGCACTGCACGTGGCTGGCCATCAAATTCCAGCCCGCCCCTTACAACCGGATTTTGGTAACCAAAACTATGTGCGCAGCTACCTGAACCTGTTTACAGCCACAGGACAAAACAACCAGGACGAAGGAAATACCATCACTCGACGAGACTTTTACCGTGGGTACACATTGTTCGCCTTTGACCTCACTCCCACCTTGGAACACGATCATCAACTGGCCTTGCTGAAGAAAGGAAACCTACGGTTGGAACTGCGTTTCGCTACCGCTCTAGCCCAGACCATTAACGTGATTTGCTACGCCGAGTTTGATAACGTCATCAGCGTGGATCAGCAAAGAAACGTGCTGTGTGACTACGCCAACTAGAGTCATGGATACAGAACAGCTGATGGGTATACTGCAGCGAGATCCGAAGATCCCCTTTCGAGGTGTGTTTCCACGCAATGTGTTTCCCACCCACTCCACCACCCCAGCAGCCTACATCCTGAATACAGACCCGGGGTGTCAACCCGGTGAACATTGGGTAGCTGTGTACGTGGACACCCTAGGCCAAGGCGACTACTTTGATTCCTACGGACTTGCACCCCTACATGCCGATTTGGTGAAATTCATGGACGTCTCTACTACAATGTGGCGTTGGAATACTCAAAGATTACAAGGACCCTTGAGTAGTGTGTGCGGCCAGTACTGTGTGTTTTATCTCACTCACCGGAGTAGAGGACATTCTATGCCAACCATCGTACACATGTTTGATGATTATTGTCAAGCCGAAGACCGTGATGTCCTGGTCTATGACTGGACGGCCTCTCGTTTTAATGTGCATGCTCCATTTCTCTGGTTAACTTAAAAATGCACTGCGCGCGCAGGCCACTTGTTTTTTTTTATCACGTTATTGTTATGACGTTGTTGTTCTGACGTTCATTGATGTTGAATAAAAATTGATGAAAAAACACAAAAAATGATGGGGGTTTGACTTCTTTTTTTTATTTAAGTCCACAAGAAGGTATAGAATAGATACAAATAGAATAGTAGTGGTGGTGGTAGGATTAAGGTACAAAAAAAAGTTCTGTCAGGAGTAGGATTCGAACCTACGCCAGCATTCGCCGACCAGCACTTAATACCGGCGCCTTAGACCACTCGGCCATCCTGACTTTTACATTTGTGTATCAACAGTTATAGTTCGACATTGTTCACAAGTCCAAGTAAGTGGTGCTCACACCATCGGTCAACACTTTCCGTTTCGGGTAAAAGAAAGTAAAGGCGTCTCGTTGCTGAATGTACGTCCGCATCTGGTGATCCACCACCCGAAATCCTCGGTTAGTGCCACTCGCACTGGCCTGGCTTTGCAGCACGTTCAAGTACAAGGCTTTGTCGATGTTGGGATCGCGCCGGCTCACCCCTTTGCAGCTAAACTTATTTTGGTCTCCTCCTCCGTAACAGTAATACGTCTTGGAGGAGAGACCAATCATAGCATCCCCACTCCACTCCAGCTTGAACAGGCCCGGCGTACGCTTATCGTACTGGTAATGGTCACGTCGAGGTAGCCACTGGTCGCGTTCCGCTTCATACTGGGTACGTAACTCCGGTTTCACCAGGGACTCCCAATCCGCATTAGAGACGGCCATGTAGGCCGAGTCCGTATCCATCTCCATGAGTTGCCAGTCTGATGAATTAAAATACACACCCATGAAATCATACAGAAACTGCAGCATCCTCAGCTTGGCCACCTGATATACCATACATCCAATCTGCAGGGGTAGGTTGTAACGGATAGTCTTCTTGGCTGAAGTGACTTCATAGGTGTCGTCATTGATAACCTCCACGGACCGAAACAGAGGAGAATTCACTTTTTTGCGGGCTTGGGCAGTAGTACAAATGTTCACGTTGACGTGCTTATCCTGGTTCGTAACCGTTTTTCCATAATAACCATTGCCAGTCAACTTCCAACATTCACCGATGATGGCCTCACTCGGGTATTCATCACCTTGACGACGGGCCGACGTCGCGATGTCGGCATTCTCCGCAAAACA
>JAVTVY010035844.1:0-13634 GCA_036873755.1 Hanleya hanleyi
TAACTGCAAGTACGTGCAGTCATCATATAATGTCCAAGTTATGCCAGACAAAAACAGGCATGAAATGATGAAGTAGTTCACCAGGTTATGTAAACACAAACTGTCCAAGAACAAACTGCTAATATGCAGATCTCATGGGGTTTTTTTGCAATTTATGCAATGACATGATCAATAGAAAGTGTACAAAGTTTGACAGTTTCTTTCTCACACAGACTGATAAGAAATTGGAACATTTGACTTTCTGTGGAATTCAAATGCCTGATATGTGTCACTCGAAACATTGACTTTCCATGGAATTCAAATGCCTGATATGTGTCACTGGAGTTTCAATGAAACATAATTTGTGAGAAAAGGAACAAAACAATGATTATGTGTTATGGAAATGAAACAAAATGCTAATACTTCATAGGAGACCAAAGGCAATTATGAAATGTATTAAATAAAGGGATTGAACAAGGTGAGTGAGGACAATGTGAAGGGAGATAATCAAGGCAGTACATATGTCATGTGTTGTGATAGTTGGTCAGTGTGCAAAACAGGCATGGAAATGTTAGTTTATGAAGTGAATGCACATGTGTATATAGGTTTATCTGTCACATATTTAACAAATTCAAATTTTTTAAATATAAACTTTCAGTTGATAATTCAAAAGTCAAGTTTATGGATTACATTAACCATGTTTACTGTGATGTCAAACAATTGAATTAGGAATTATTCTCCTCATAAATTAGGAATTATTCTCCTCATAAATTAGGAATTATTCTCCTCATAAAAGTCAACAATACTGGTTTTTCTATTAAACACAATATAAACATCAACACTATAAAACACAATTTCAGACATTCATGCAATGGGATGTTTCTATTGTAATATTAAAACGGTCATGACGGGAATTAGTGGATTCAAGATACTTCGTACAAGTCATTTCTTAACCTAACCACTTCAAACACAAGTCATTTCGTACCCTAACCACTTCATATTCCAGTCAAATTGTACACTAACCATTTCGCACCCAAGTCATTTTGTACCCTAACCATCTTATACCCAAGACATTTCTTATCCTAACCATTTCGTACCCCCGTCATTTTGTGCCCTAACAATTTCATGCCCAAATTATTTCATACCCTAACCAGTTCATACTAAAGTCATTTCGTTCCCCAACCATTTCATACCGAAGTCGTTTTTACCCTAACCATTTCATACCCAAGTCAATTTGTACCCAAGACACTTCGTACCCAAACCATTTCATGTCATACTATAATCATTTCATACCCTAACCATTTCGTATCCAAGTCATTTCATACCCCAACCATTTTGCACCCATGTCATCTTGTACCCTAACTCATCTCGTACCATAAGGAAATAAAGTTATCTGTTTGCCTCATTTTGCGAACTCACTGACGAACATAAACTATTCTTTATATGATTAATTTATATGATTTGAAAAATGAATACTAAGTTCTTAAATAGCCTTACTAAATACCTAAAGTTGAAAGAAGTGTAGAATTATTGAAGATAACAAAGGTGATTAATAGCCTGGTAAAAGGAAGTGATTTAGCAACAGCCATGATTAATAACATAAAGTTGTTATCTTTTCCCATTAATTACAAATTACAGTCCATTTGATCTGTGTACTGTATACTCACTAAATTGTTTGAATCAATCAATCAATGATAGTAAAAACTGTACATTTATACAAGAAGAATCATGCCAGTTTCATTCTTATTTTATCAGTGCTTTCATTACATTCCAAATTACTTCCACCAATAAGACCAGATCACATTTTTACAAAATGTCTGATATATCTCTGATACAATTTGTGATGCCTGCATATTAAGAACAAGTTCAACCATGACAAGAAGCCCTTCAGTATGATGGCTCTGACCGATTGGACGGTGAGGTCATATTCCATTTTATAAAGTGCCACTGGACTATTTTACACACTGCTTTAATACATGAGCAGTGTGACTAACGTCACAGGACCTACGAAGTAGGGTAGGCATCAGGATGCTGACGCAAACTGAACTCTTGGAAATCCCCACCCCCCAGTTGAAATCCTGCCTATATTAAGATGGGCACTGCCCAAGTCAGAATCAACAGTGATTTTCATCGAAAATCATCAGAAATTTTCATCAAAAGTAGGTCAGCTCAGAACTTGCTGGTAACAGTCCCCTAATGCACCTTCATGCCAAAAATCAAGGTTCTAATGTCAACGGTTCTCCTTATTTTGCCGATGAAAGGATCTGGATGGACTGACTGACTCATTACCGGACAATTTGCAAATTTGCGTAGGAAAATGCTTAATAACTTTTGAAAACTCATTCCTTTTTGTTCACTTCTATTGCTTTTCCCTATTGTCTCATCAATTATGATAGACAAATGACCAGTACTGAATATCACTGCAGGTAATTTTAATCTCCTAATCTGATTATGTGTATTCTAATCTGTACATGTATGCTACGACTCAACGATGCCTAATTTACTTGGGGTAATGTTTGGCAGTAAAGCCACTAGCCCACCATGGTCTGTCCAAGAGAAATACTATTTACCATTATATGGCATGATAAAGTTGACAAATGTTCTACAAATTACACATTATTATAATTCATAAGAGTGCTTTAAAACTACTTGTATAAATGTACAGTTTGAAATTATTATAATTCATAAGAGTGCTTTAAAACTACCACAACTCCTGGAATAGGATATATATATATGGTATGAGATCATAGCTAGGTTACGAAATGATTTGGTATGGGATGGCTTGGGTACTAAGTGTCATGAAATCAGAATTTGCATGTTTGAAAGAACATAATGATTTTAGTGGGTGTACCAGATGAAACTGTCCAACAATTTGATTGATTGGATTGGTCCTCCACGATCCAATGGCAATGCAAGATTCGTTTCGAAGTATTTGAATTGGCCAATCAACAAGTGTTTCAAAATTGGAGGATATCCCATGATGACCTGGGGATTTTGAAAAAATTAATTTGAATATTCTTACCCAGTTGATAGAGTTGAACATTTTCAGGTCAAGTGGGTCACCGTTCAGCTCTCCATCAATCATGGTGAGAGAATGACAGGTCGCCATGCATACTATGAATGGGTTCCTAGGCATTGTGGACGGCTCATGAATTAAGCCATTAAAACTGTGAAGAAATATTTAAAATTACTGTTCATGTAGTCTTTTATTTGAAATGATAGAATGAAACACAGACGAACAATTTAGGAAAGTGGCATGTAGTTTTATCCAGAATAGGATGGCGGGAAAGATTTGGGAGTATTCAAAATAGATTGTTGAGTATTTTCTTTATTTTTATAAAAAAAATTCTATATATATATATATATGTTTTGCTCTCTAATTTGGGCGCACTGTTTAACGTTGTATCTAGGGTGTAATCTAAAGCCATGTTACCTGTCATTGATAACTGGAATTACACCCCATAGGTCCAGACCATCCTCTGTCAGTGTACCCGTCTGAAATAGAAGGGATCAAGATGTAGATTGAATGTAACATGTCCGGCAATGGATTGGACTGATATAAACATTGACTTCTTCCATGTGTTCACTGCACTAGGATCTGCCATAACTTCATCATCTAAGGGAAGAGTAGCTACTATAATACATATATATCTGTCAACTTATTTGTATATAATTATGCTGAATTATTAGAAAAGTCTTCTAAATATTGTGAACATCATTAAATGCTTGTATTCAGTTGTCGTTTTTGTCAGAGGGGTTTTGGGAAGAACAGTTTTCTAACTGACAAAGTAAATGTATTGACATAAAGCTATATATATATATAAAACCTTCACAGTAAACTTTGATATTGACATGGAACACACTGTCAAAGGACAAACTACCTTGTCAAAGCAGATGAGTTTGAGTTTCCCGCAGAAGTTGATTCTGGGTGGACTTATACAGAAAATGCCTTGTTTCTTGAGTCGACTCTGGGCGTAGACCATACCAACCGTCATGGCAGCGGGGAGAGCAGGTGGTACGACAATTGTGATGATGTCTAATGCCCGCAGAACTATCTTACCAGGAAGTGTCTGAAAGAAAGGTTTAAATAAGTTGACATTCACATGTACACATGTATCAGAATGGTTCCCAAAAATCTGGAATTCCAGACCAATCTCAGAAACTCCAACTACTGACAAATTGAAGGAGTTTCAGGTTCATCAAGCAGTATAATCCATTATCTGACAATACAGGCTCCCATATAGTAAGCTACAACCAAGATCAATCAATGTATGCTTAAAACTGGTGTAACATGGAGTGAATTGGATTTCAACAATTTATCAGACATGTCATGATGGTGTGGTCCCACTGTCACCTTTTTATAGAGCTGACTCACCGACCGACTATGCCATAGACAGACATGATACTTCACCCAGTCACATTACCCTGTCACTGGATTAATGCGAGGAAGCAACATTAAACGGTTCCATATTTTAAGTTTTTAAGTAGGACTCCGCTTGAGAAGATGCCAGGACCTTCACAAGGTACCAAGCATGAAACAATTAAGTTTTAAAGTTCGTTCAAGAAGTACTAATCCCTACCAGAATGCAAGAACAGTTGACACAAATGCTTAGAACAAGGTCAAGAACAATATCATGAACATCTGCATGACACTAAAGCATGTTCTATGTAAGTCATCCATCAAATGGCGCACAATGGAACGGTACTAAGCATCTTCCATGTAAGTTTCAAAGTTGTCCAAGCCTGATGTGGGGCAGACAAGAAAATTGTTGACTGACAGCATTAAGGGCCATTATAAGGCCCATAACTCTTTGGAAAATCATCGATACGAGTAAGAAACCGGACACAAAATAACTCAATATGAGTTACTGTATTTAAATGTCTTTTTGTTAAGTTTGTTCCTGTGTTCAGCAGAAGGCTTCAAGAACATGCTGATGACCCCCCTCCCCCACCCCAGATGAAAAGAAGGACTTCAATAAGACATGATAAGACAACAGTTCAACCGCAGAAATAGTAAGGAGACAACACTAGTTCTACAGATCCCCTGGGGAAGACAAGTCTGTAACTACTCTAATGAATAGACATAACTCACAATACATTAAAAATAGGTAAAATTTTATAAAAATGTTACCTTTGACCTTGTGACCTCAAAATCGATAAGCCAAAAACTATTTCAGAATTACTTGCAATGAGTGTGAGGTATACTTGAAATTTGACCGTACTTCACATGATCCCTGAACTGGGGTTAGGACAGTAAGAACCCAATTTTTCACTTTCCCCACATTTTCAGGCCTAGGTGACCTTGACCTTTACTTGCCCTTTTAACCTCTAAATAAATAGGATTATTTTCTGCCCCATCTGCAAGGTAGGCATGAAGTTTTGACCAATTCAGGACTTCGAATAAGAGATTTTTCATTTTTTTCTCTGGCTTGATCTTTTGAACTAAACATAAAATAATGTTCTTCTTTGCCCCTATATACCTAATGCTTTTGTTCCAATTCATAAACTACAACTGGAGATTTTCCTCTCTTTTTTTTCCTAGCCCAAGAATATAGTTAAATTATAATTCTAGTAAGTGACCTTGACCTTTGATGTAGTGCCTTCAAAATCAATAGACTGAGAGCTATTCCCCACTTAGGGACGGTATCCAACCAGCGTTTGCTGTTGAGACGTTTTAAACGATGGAAAAAAACGCTCACCTACTACACCCATCGTTTGCACCATCGTTTTTTTTGTGTAGCAAACGATCAAAAAAACCATCACCGGAGACGGCCGAAGGTACCGCTGTCGTTCGGAAGAAAAAGTCGTCGTTTGGAAGACACTGACAAAAGACGATCGCACGTGTTAAGCTGCGCATAAATACACACTGGGTGAACAGGCCGTGCCTTAGCTCTCAACTGCGCACATGTGTAACAAAATATAGCGCTATCAGCGAATGTGAAAACGGGTTTAACACAGGGGAAATAAATTACACTTTAATCGCCTTCCGCGTTTGTTTTAAAGGTTTGATTACGAGAAGTCGCTGTTTGTGTGCAAAAATTTTCTATGAAAATGACAACCATCTAGCTGTGATAATGGAAGTGTCACGTACGCAAATAAAACTGAATGGTTTAATAACACCCTCCCCATGTATGCACGGTGTAAAAAATTTCTTCGAATAGGCCGGAAAAGGTAATCAACAGATAACTCTGCCGATATCTTACTGATCTGAATTATGTTCAGTTATTATTTAACTTAAAGAAATACCCGTTTCAAAAATATTTAGGTTGATAAATATTTCCTTGTTATTCAGGGCGATACGGAAGTCTACCGTGGAAAAATGGTGTTGATTCGCCTGGAAATTTTCGCGATAATGCCGACACTAGGTTTTGATCCCTTTCCTTGAAAACGCGTGGATGCAATAGAAATCTAAATAAATATTTTTCATCGCGAGTATTATGGGACCATGAAACTATTATATGATTTTTGTATCTTCAGCGGTTTTCTTGTAATGTTTACCGGAAAACGTGTAACACGATTTGCGGGGAATTCCACTGAAATTCGCCCACTTCAGAGCACGTTTTAATACCTCACTGGCAAATCGTGTTACACTTTTCCCAATAAATATAACATGAAAAGAGCTGAAGAGACAGAAATGATATTTATATTTTCATGATCCTATAATACTCGAGATAAAAAATGTATTTAAATATTTTTTTTTATGAATGCGTTTTCAAGGAAATTGATAAAAAAAAAAACTAATGTCGGTATATCGCCGAAAATTCTCGGCAAATCGACCCTGTTTCACGTTAAATAAACCAAAAAATGGAATGGTTTCTAATATGTTATTTGGCCTGTGTACTGTATTGCAGTCCATAGGGAAAATCAACACGCGCGTTTAGCTTTAATATTTTAGAAATATCGCAATTTATTCTACGGGTCTGTCTGAAAAAAAAACCCAGCTTGTGTATATAATACGGTCAAGGAGCACACGCGTACACGCACGTGGCCTTCCATTTCGACTGCGGTTTATCCCCAGCATAGAAAAGTCGACACAGGACTGCTCCCGCATGGCGGGAAAATAAAGACCGGTGTAGAACACGTGTCTGGCGAAACGTTCATGGCGATATACCAGATCAGAGAGGAAAACGCTATATTCACGATCCTTCAATTCACAAGTCGAATACATTAAAATTATCCAAAAAGTTTCTAGAGCTATACTTTGATGGGTGCCATGAAAAAGAATTGTCACGGGAGAATATTTGGTGACCCTGATATTTGAACATCGCTACTTGAGAGAAAGTGGAGGTGTGAATTTCCATTGAGTCTTCATTCAAGCATTTTTAATGTTTTAGATTGAAGGGAATTTCTCGGCATTGCGCTGAGACAGATGTATTTTTTGACAACCAATCTTTTATTTGAGACTTTATCGAAACAGATCCAAATATTTGATTATCGGTGTTTTATTTATTATGGTCAACTTAACGCACTTTTATTCTACATTGCAGGTTTGTTTGCTCCATGGACATATTGAAACTAGAGGAATGACCGCCTTTTCTCCGGATAATATTATTCGCATATCCACATATTTCTTCGTTATGTTTATGTTTTGTTGTAAGATTCTAACCAATAAACATATGATTGTGCAAGAAAGTCCCATATCCCTATCCAGCAGGACTATACATGGAAGAAACTAATTTCCGGTGAGCATATAGGTAAGAATCCTGCTTGATTAGTAAACAATATTGCCAAGCTGTCAATTTATTGTCTAGCCATAATAATAGTAAAGTGATCAGCTTTTTGTCTGTTCTATTGGTCTACACACAGCTTGACTTTCGAGCCACGAAGGACGCAAGAGTTACTTCCGGAGGCGGCATCCACGGGCATTTGCTTTATTACTACCATAATTCAAATAAATGGACGTTCACGGGAAGTATCGCTGAAGGGATTGTTCATTTCAAAGACATTATTAAATAAAAGGCAACAAGTGTCTTTGATTTTATACTTTTTGTTTATTCACAGTTGCACATTTTCGGGACAGTTTTAATTGATCACTCCGGGCTCTAAATAAGCCATGCAGTTTTGTTCCATGAAAAATATATTTAAGTGCATTTCTGGAAGGTTGGACATATATGATCTCATCTTTAGTACTACACACATCGTCTTTCACATCCAGCTTATTTGTTTCTCACCACAACCGATACTTCATTCACTATGGAACAACATACAGGAAATCAAGGTAAGTTCACATAAATTTTATTACTGATCGTATGCATTGCATTGTTGGAATAAAATATTGTTTAAACCAATAACAAAGAGAGATCAACAAATATGCGCTATGAAGAGTAATAAATGACATGTGAGAAATTGAGGAATTAACACGGTGGGATACAGCCCATAGCAAATTAAGAAGTAATAAACAATGGTTATTTTGATTACCCACTCGAATCCCAACGGCGAAACAAGACTAGTTAATTCTTGTTAATTACATACACGATCTCTCATAACTGGATCGACGATACCAAGTGACAAAATAATCTCTGTATGAAAATGTCATGCGGCGTTGCTCTAAAAGTTGTAAATGTACAACCACGGGTATCCGACTTCTATCGAAATTACAAACTTCAGATGAATAGAGTACTCATCACGTATAGATATTTGCAGATGTAACTTTCAAAGCTTACCAAACAAGGCGCGCTTCAAAAGCGCAAATTGAACAAAAACAAAATTATGAGTTACACCATTAGAAAACCGTTATCTATGGTGAATGTCTTGTAAATTTCTGCGTTTACGCATCGTCCTGAAAGAGAAAAAATATACGCATTAGATTCTAATGTTTCACTCGACATTTATCTGTAATCAAACGTAATAATAATTGTTAAAGTAAAACTATGATCATCTCATTCCAAAAATTACAAATATTGTCCATAAAACAAATAAACGACTACCAGGTGTTAATTTTTGTTGACAAATTTTTCAATCATACAGACCTAATTCCAAACACTTTCAGATCATATTTTTCAAAATTATCTGTTGTCCACAGGTACCCAACTAGACAGGCTAAATTAAATTTATATCGCGATTTTTACTACTCTGACTTATAGTACTAAAATAAAGGGTCCCAAAATATGGAACAATTTACCCTCTCAGTTAAAATCTCACGTTTCGCTCTCATTATTCAAATCGAGGATATAATCGTATTTATTCCTGGAACATAATTGACATCTATTCTGTTTGCCGTCTGTGGAAGTTGGAAATTAAATTTGTGTTTTTGTCTCAGGGCTATTCCAGAAAAAAAGGTATGGGGGGGGCGGATGGGCGGGTTTTTTACTACCCACCACCCATAGAAATGAATTTGCTGCCACAACAAGGACCCACAGAATTCAATTATCTAGGCATCCCACCACCCATAGAAAAAAAAACAAAAAAACGGTTGGCCTCCTACCATGGTCGTTGTTGTTGTTGTTTATGGAGATCACTTCCCGGGCCAATATTTTTAATTTTTTCATGGTTCGCACGGGTCCATAAAAGTTTGTAATTTTTATATTGAAAATTCAAGGCCTTGAAAGTTAGAATTTTTTCCCCTACGTCCTTGAAAGTGCTTGAATTTTACTGTAATAGGTAAGTATGGTTGGCAGTCCAGCAAAATGGAATAAAAACTCCACTGACGATCGTTGTTTCTGTCTCCTGTTGTGTTTCCCCTTTCCATCCGTCGCTCCTGTACATATGCTCTGGCCTAAACCGTGTATTATGTTTGATATCTCTATCATAGTTCATTTAAAAGACTCGGGGCCATCCTTAAAATATGTCAGTTGGCGTAACCCGCCCTCCCCATCGAAAAGCTACCAACCCAAAAGTTTTTATCAGCCATCTGTCGCCGTAAATGTTTTTTTCTTTTTCTTCAACTTCAAGCAGTCCCTGTGTAGTTATTATCATTAAATTGCGTAGGTCGTGAATTTGTCCGCCAGAGTAAGTTTCAAGAATGAAATACAAAGAAAATATGGTGTACGAAACGAAAGAAAAATCTGCCCTCACGTTGATTTTGTTGAAAAGCGATATGCGTGTTGAAAACTTTTGTGCCTTACTTCCCTATTTTGAAAGTGAACTCTTCCAATTCGATTCGTCGGGAAGCCTTGTGGGATTACAACACCGGGTCAGTGGAAGTTTCCATTACCGCAATAGGGATGGTAGCCCGACAGTATTGCGACACGTGCCTGCAGTCAGTCGACCATATTTCCCGGCTAAATCTGTACCGTGATGCCGACGTTTGGTTAATTATCCATCAAACACGAAGTAAAAAGTGAAATGTCCAGCTTGTCAAGGATTGAAAATACATAAAAACTAAACCTCTAAATTCCTGCAATGATGATCGGGTTGTCTACAACGTCACTCGTGAGATGTCAATGTGACTGACCCAGCGAGGGTGCATATTTTATGTTCGTCCGCTCCATAAAGTTGATTCCTCGTTGATTATAAACTGGATTATCATGTTGTTGGAAACACTGACGTTTGTCATTTTATTACATGGAAACGTAGTTCTGGATTGGTGAGTGAATAAAACACCAGCATCCATGTCTGTTGACATCTCCCCGTAGCACAAATGAAATACTCAACTTCTCCCTTTCTGCAGTCAAAATGTATGAGACATATCATGCACATCATAAGAAATGAAATAATGGCTCCCTCGACATAGGAGTTGTGCACAAACTAACTATTACGCCGAAGCCCTGACAGGGACAAGCAGAGGGAAACATTTATATCTTTGTCCTTCCATATCATCTGTTTATTAAAGAAAATGAGACATCGAAAATATCATTCAAATTGCCGTTAATTTTTTTCTATTGATCTCGTAGGTGCCTCAAAATGGCCAGTTGACGGGCATTTTCGCCTCCAACCTCCTGCTAATGAGAACCCGGTTAGGGACTTCTGATCATAGTTCTATGATATATGGAGAATTCGCAACCACAAAAACTGAACTTTTGTATTTTATTTCTGTGTCAACGCGTATCGTTAGTCACGATTTAGTTGTACAGAAATTATTCTGAGTAACATATTCACTTTACTTTCAGCGGCACGAACTCCACGACGAAAACGGGAGTGTTCGAATTTATTGTTTCACGAGTATATTGAAAATGCTCGTTTTCGTTTTATTAGGATGGAAAAAATCATGACGGGAAAAATCGGCCGTTTTCGAATTAAATTTGGAAGATGAATTATTAGGGTAATCTGTTCTGATATCAAAAATTGAAAACGATTTTAAAGACTGGATAAAAAGAGCTGACGTGAACAAGGCAGCAACTGAAGTGGAAAATCGGAATAGAAATACATACGGTTTTTAATAAACCAAATTTCTTTTGCAATAAAATAACGTAATTGAGATGAGTGTTTTTTACAGTATTAGTGAAGAAATTACGGTACTTGTGATCTGATTATTGACACAAAAGTTGAATGTCGGAAGAGACGTTTACGTAAGATAGCCCGAGATTATAGGCCGTTTAATAAATGGAATAAACCTACATTTATTCTACTATATTTTCAAATGAAGCATAGATACATCTGAAACAGATCGATCCAATTTTCAGATTAATTAAAACGTAAATTGTGGATTGATGCGGATCATGTTAGGCCAAAATATACTTGAATAAAACTGGGTAAACAGGTGAGTGTATAGCCAATAAATGACAGAACAGCTGCAGTCGAGCCATATTTCAAGCCAGAATAACGATCGGAGAGAGGTAAAAGGGAATTCTTTTTCAGGTTTGAAACATTTTTTTTTATTTTCATGACAGTCCTGATCTCACTTTTACGAAGGCATAATACATTGACGTTGTGTTAGCTGAATATATTTTGAAGCGGGAACCGTGAACAAGCGCAAGTTTGGCCCACGTGCCATGCTATCCAAGGCTTGATCACGTGATGTTATTGCAACTCCGTATGGCGGGAAAATGTTCAACCAACACGTGGCATGTTGAAACTTTCATTCTACTGACCCCACCCAATTCTGTGAAAGTATTTTAATACATCTGTTAATCAAGGAACGAATGGATACAGTGAATTGTTAGAAAGGTCAAGCAATTCATGTCTTTCGTTTAGCCGATATTACCGGGCGGGATGAGCTCGGTCCAGCTGGGAAGATTGTATTGTCTCAGATCAGTTGGCCCTGATATGGGTCTCACATGAGTTGGCCCTGATATGGGCCTTTAAATAGTGTCAGGCGCTTGATTAATTTGCTGTTCGTCTTATTGACATAAACAGTTTGAAAAGCCCTTCCACAATATTTCCCTATGAAGAGCAATCAAGAAATTATTAGGTTTGATTCTCAATCTGAAAATGACGTAATCTGGGTTTCTTCATTAGATCGTTTATATATTTTCCCCTTTGACATCATTGGCGAAACCGGGATAGTTGGACATTGTCTTGTCGGCCGTGACAAAAATTCTGCAAGGTTTCAAGCATGTACTGCAGAGAAAATAAAGAAAATATCAGAATGTCTAAGTGACAGAATATGCTCTTGTCACGTATGTACTAATGTACGCGAATTTGTGATTTTAAATTGGCCGGGCGTCCGATGAAGCTAATCTCTTCATTGTCAGCCGATCATTGCGGTCAATTACTCGAACCTAATTTCATGGTTAAAGAGCAGGAAGAATGCATTGCTCTCTAAAGAGAGAAAATAATGATAGGAAATGCAAGAGGCAATGGATAATTCACTAAAAACGATCAAAGATGAAGAAGTCCGCCATTTAGCTTCTCGCGTCAAAAAAAGATAATTCGAACACGTCCGTTTTCCTAAAATTGGCTTGAATTGGGTACTTGAATAATCACTGTAGGACCTTGATAAGTCATTAAATTTAATGCAAGAAAAGGCATGCGAACGCTGTTTTTTGCGTTTTGGTTCATCGTTATCATCATTTGCTGCTGATGTCGCCAGATCAACAGGTTCGGAGTTATTCACTGTGACCGTGCCGACCGTGTCAACTGCTTTTTTGAAGCGTAAATTATGTCCTTCGTCGTTCAGATTTTTTAGTTGATCCTTATCGTTGAAACCACTGCTTTGAAAATTATGCCGCCAAATTGATTGAATTTAAAAAAATTCTGACGGATTTCATATTGAATTTGATGCTCAACAGTCATGCCAGTCGAACAGACCGTCAGCAAGGTCGGAAGACCATGGAAGCAAAACTTCGCCTCGGTACTCAACGGGCAGATTTGTATATATCGCCACATGCGAATATACGACCAGCTTTCACATTATTTTGTGCTAATACAATTTTTACGGTTCTGGGAACAAATTTAATTCGTAAATCAACTTATTGCTAGTAACTTTACCAAAAAAAATGAAAAGGGGAGAAAACTCTGACAAGACCACATTCTTCCAAAGAGGGCGCTTTTCACGGAGGTGACTGAATGAGACGATCAGGAACTTCCAGGAAGATACGAGGGTTGCCAGCGAGAAATTACATATACAAAAGAACAGACAACACTTCGGGTAGTGTTTTAATAAATAAATGAATGAAAACAACGACCAGACATTGACACCATTGGTTTTATTTACCCACCACCCATAGAATCCATTTCTTTATTAATCCTACCACCCACAGAATTGGATTTCATTTTAACACGACCACCCATAGAAAAAAAAAAGGCTTCCCATCCGCCCCCCCCATGCCTTTTTT
>JAVTVY010035845.1:0-42500 GCA_036873755.1 Hanleya hanleyi
CCATGGGGGCCTCTCTCAATAGGTCAGCTCAGGAATGACTAATTGTTCATACCAGCTCTCTCTGAAAACCGTAATCCCCATCTTCAGGGGAAGGAAGTGCTTGGAAATTTCTAACTATGACCTCACGCTGTTGAAGTTTAACTCCCCCCCCCCCCAAACACACCCTTTTCCTGTCTTGGAGAGGGCATGATCACTTTCATTGGTGATAAGCCTTTGATAATGCAAGGATTATCTCTTTGAATGGCTTAACCATATTTTGCTCTTTTAAGCTGGCTCAGAGATTTCCCCCTCCAGCTGTGTTTGTCTGGACGAGAGGAAAACCTTTATACTCTATGGTGATAGGAGAATAAGTCACCGATCCCTGTGCATTTAATAAACCTCTGTGGGCAGGCTGATTCTCCGTTTGAGCTCGTTCACTTGTACACTATCCATTTTGCCGCAGTTCTGCTGCATGCGTGCATGCCCCAGCGAGCGTTCTGAGCGTTCTGATTGGCCCGTGCAGTTGCCGACAAGTGGAATTATAGAATAGCGTTACTAATGATTATGGTAAACACACAAAGTGGCTTCTATTAAGCTATTCTTTGTCAATGGGCAGATGGAAATAATGGCAGATTCCCAGTGTGCCAATAAAATGGGCAGGTAGAATAGACGGGTATTTATGAGCATGGTTGATAGGGACAGAGAGATTATCCTCTAGGGATAGTGGTATATATACAACACTGATCTTTGGGGAGAACATCAGAAGGTCTTCTAGTCTCATCAGGGCAGGATTGAATAGTTATCTACCTGTACAAACTGTCTAGGAGCTACATGTAGCTAATATAGATCATATCTGGATATTTACTGGCTCCTCTATTCAAGGAGCGACAACAGAAGGTGTTATACAGCTGTGATTTCAACAGTTAACAGGTATTTGAGAAATTTGTGGATATACATGTTGTGTGTTCATCTACCTTGTTTAAAAAGCAGCACCTCCACCCCATGTTCTGTTTTTTTTGGGGGGGGGTGGTTCATTTTTTTTTTTTTTTGGTTTGGTATCCTGTTTATAAACGTCAAGCTACCATGAGAGTCACATATTATTTTAAATATCACATTAATTATTAATTTGCAGAGCATCTATTAATTAGTATGGAAAATCCCTTTTCTGACAGTCCTTTTTTTTTTTTTTTTTAAATAGACTTTAGAGCATACATGTATCTTCCAGCTTTGAGATTTGAACTATGTATACATTGTATAGTGATTGTTTTGTACTTTATTATTATATCTGGATGGTTTCCAAAGTCATGGTGTTCAAGTCATGTTCATGTTAACAGCAGAATCTTAGTACTGACATTCATTTAAAAACAATTTGTTTGGCTTTGGGAGATTTAACTATCTTAATTGTTGAAAACTTTCTTAGAGCTTGTCTCAGCAAGCTGGAGTGGTGTGACAGTTGACACCCCACTGGGAGCTATATGAAAAGGCAAGGGACAGTTGTGTGTCTCTGCTTGTTCTAAGATAGAACAATACAAAATACAATGTAGGTAGATCACACAGAAGGACAGGCTTGTGTGTAGATGTTGTTTTATGCCCCCTCACATTATTCCATTCTGGAGACTGAAGACCTGCAGATACAGGTTTAACCCCTGCGGTGAGACTGGTAAAATATTTATCAAGCGTGGCTGTCTGTGTTCTGAATTCAGTTGCAATCAAGACACTGTTACAGAAGGTATGGGGTTAACTTATGTGGATATTGAAGTACCCATCTATTTTCTATTTCGTAATTTTTTTTCGTCCATACCGTACATGTAACAGCTATTTGATATCTATTTTATTGAATGGCCCACTCTGGAAGCAGCAGTGTTAAATTATGTTATTTTTTCCAGAATTTTACTTTTAAAATTTCAGATTTCTTTTACAGATTGACTAAATTCGGGTTTTTATTCTTGAGATTGACTCTAAATCCGTCCCTAAATCCTAGGATATGTTAAATCTTGGAATAACTTCATTAATATCCTTATTGTGGTGATGGCAATAAACCTGATCTGCTAGTACATGTACAGCAATAATGTCCATATCATGGTCTTACATAACAATGGGTGAGAATGTCTGACCTATAGTATTAGGATTTTAACCTGGTAACAAATAGTCCAAATTTATAAATTCCATTAATTTTTACTTCTATATCAGAAATTTTTAATTAAGAGTGAAATTAATTGCACCATTAATTATCGTAATGGTTATAAATACAGGAAAAGGGAATATTACATGTACATGTAGTTAACCCTTCAAGTCTTCATACATGTACCATGAACTGCATGATTCAATCACTGATTTGTGTAAATTGACAGCTTGAAGGGTTAATGGTCAGTCAATCTTTCTTCCTGGCTTAACCACTTCATATGTACAAATTACATTTTTATGTTCGATGTCATATTTAAATGATGCAGAAGAATGACAACAGATAAGAGAAATCTCTCAGATTGATATAGTAAGTGTACTGTACCAGTCATTCAGATTTCAAATTACTGAATTAGAGCTGAATTATTATTGTATCTCCCAGATTTATTCTGTTGCACAGAGGAATCACGTCATATGTACATGCACCATTCCCCACTGATAATATCTTTGTAGGATTTATCTCAGAAAAGAATCCTTGGAGTCTAGATTCTAACTTAGGCCTTACACATTGTCCTTGTACAATGTTTTTTATGTCAAAAAGTGCCACAATTTTTGCATACATTTCCCTCAGTTGCATGTTCCACTACATGTTCCACTGGCCGCTAATGGAACAGCCAAATATTTCTCCTCATCTCGTACGTGTGAGACCAATGTTCATCTATATTTTGTGTGATGTTCTAATTTTTTCTATACGTCAGAATTTGCTCTCTGTACGGGACAATACTCTGTGAAACTAAAATAATAAAAAAACTTGAACTCGAAGGCGCATGCACGATTTATGTACGGTGAGAGAGTGATAATGTCGCGTCAAGCTGGTTATCACCTGTATGGTGGATTGCTATGTTGAGATGGTGAGACTATTGTCACCTGATGAAGATTATTATTGATGTATTCGTGCCCAGTATGCTCCTCCTTACCACCATTGTTCCGCACTACGATCACTTGAAATGAAGCTTCTTTTGAAGGGACCAATAGCTGTGGGTTCAATGGGGGGCTGTCTCAATGGGCCGTTTGTCACGCCAGCAGTCTGATTGATGACTCAGGCTGGCTGAATTAACGCTGCTGTATTTAATGAAATCCTAAAGTTCATTAGGAGGTTCAGAGTTGAGGGCTACTTTACCATTTGTTGATATGTAATTATGTGGTATTTAATGTTAATACCACAAGAAGCATAGCTTAGTGGAACTATCCAGTAACCTGGAGTTGTGGAGAGTGACTCAGGGCGGGGGTATAAAGAAGAGTGAGGCTATCTCTGGATTCGGGAGTAGACATGGCACATCACAGGAAATGGACTTAATGCTGTATGTTGTATGCTGTAGGACAGAAATGAATATCAGTTTAGTTTGGATTATTCACTGAGATTGTCAACACCATATGTCACCTGTCAGTTGTTGTTGCTGACTGCTGTCACATACATGTAGTTAACTAGTATAGATTTTACCCATTTACCTTGTTAATCCTTGAGCTCAATCTCAGTCATTCACTTAACCAGTCAGAGGAGAAGGTGAACAATTTGCATTCTATTCGGTTTGATGAAATGGGACATATAAAGGTGATATGTAAAGTTTGGTCTTGACTAATCTATTGAATATGAATGAATATTTTGGGGTGTAGATTTCCAGATTGCAGTTTCCAACTTTCAAATTTTGTTAAGTAAATCTGTGGCGAATAATGATTTGAGAGAATATTTCACTTGACCGAAACCATTTTTAATGATTTCCATTTCTTATTTTTAGATCTTTGATGACAGTGGAAAATTAAAAAATTGGATTGATGCGAGTGAACCTGGGAGTGGAAACTGGATGAAATACATTCAAAGTGCTAAGAACGGAGTTACACACAACCTGGAAGCTGTTCAAATTGAAGACCAGGTAAGAATGTTTCCGTTATGGTATATTTCACTGTATATTTTTATTTCTCACAGATCTAAATTTCTACTGCAGTCTGTTGCTCTCAATACATATATATTTTTAAATAGAATATATTTCCAATTCTCCTACTACATTTTTAATATTGTAAATAGTTCAAAAGCTACATGTAGGTTAAAAAAATAAAAATTCAAAATCCGAGCAGCAAGGTTTTGACTGTCTGTTTTCACCATGGGCGGTAACTGAAGGTTGAGTACTGTTATATATTGTAATAGAAAGGGCACCCCAATAAGCTAATAGAGGGTTTGATATCTTTACTAATAAAGACACTTAAAAAGTTTTCTATAGGACAGGCATAATGTTTTGAAATTTGGCAGTCCGAGGCTATATCGGGTTAAGGTTTTCCTTTGTCCAACCTGTCTCATATCTCGCCATACACCACAGAGTGCCATCAAGTTTTATTGTAGACACTCTAAACCTACAAACAAATTATTGTAATGCTGTTTGAAAAAGGACAACTGTCGTGTCTTTTATTCCGAGAGACGAGAACAAATTCCTTATCTGGTCTGGCGGAAAATTCTCTAAAGAAGTTCCCAAAGTGGCATGCCGTGTGAGACTACAATAATAGTTACGCCATGTTTCGGGACACGCTTGCTGGGTGAATGACACCTGCCTGGGGCAGAATTTGTGGGCTTCGTTTTTAGCGGCCTAACAACGCGTAACTCTGTGTAACACACTGTAAAGGCCTGTAATCGTACAATCAACTATTGTCAAATTTGTCTACGGCTAAAGCAATCGGAGCCCATCTGCCGCAAATTAGACGCAAATTAAGATGATAAAAGGGTGCATTCCTTTTGTACCGTCCTGTTTGGACTCAATGTGGATCGGCAGAGCGTGATCGCACTGGCTAGATGAAGACATCGTGCGGCTATCATAGACCTGTAATAGACACTTGGAATGAGCTAACGGGCTGGTATGTCGATTGTCACATTACAATGTAAGGCATGTTCACACACCATTGCTGAGGACCTTACTGGACCTCAACCAACATAAATACTCATCTACAATTTCTCGTGTCAAGCTTATACCTCCGGAGGTAACACAGATCACAAAGTCGTTAAAGAAGATACAAAGTTGACAATTCGTGTCGTCTCTCTCAGGTTCAGTGACAAGATTAATGATGTGAAACAGTTGACTTGAATAGAGATAAGGAATTTGCTTAAATAGCCAGAGCCCATTCCTATTTCACAACAATACTGCCATCTTTGGAAAACAGTTTTTATCTTGGCTTAAATTGTTAACAGATCCATACAAGAAATAGAGAACTGACTACTTGAAAATTAGCACCCAGCCCAAATTGGTAACAATGCAATCTTAAGCATGGATTTATCTTAAATGGCACCATTCCAAATTAATAACGTTGCCAATGTGAAATTCCTGCTAGATTATTTTTTTTCTCTACAGAAATGTTCACAGTTTCTAATTGAACGAATTGCAAAATAGTTTTTGTGTTGTCGTAGTTACCGATGCTCTGCTCTTATCGTGTTGACTTTTATCTGGTTATAAAGATACATTCCTGACTAGAGAGCTGAACATTCTACTCCGATCATGGTGATTCCATATGTGACCAAAAATCTGTTTAATGCCCATTAACGAACCTTGTCACCATTTTGCCATCAAAACGGTGGCAGAAGTGGGACAACATTTTGCAGATCAATTAATAGAAGGTTTTGCAGGTTTTGCCTGCAGCCTGTTATCACTGCCGATTGCTACAAGGGATAAGCAGACAAGGACTTTGTAGTGAGTGCACTGACTGTCGGGAACTTTGCGCAGAGAAAAATTGACGCAGACGTCGACAAATTGAATGAAAAAAGTTATAGTGCCCTGCGTTTAGCCTCCGGCATGTGTAAGGGAGCTGGAACATTGTGGTGAAGGCTCATTATATCCTGTTAATTATTAAATGTATTTAACACAGAGCTTGTCCCTCAGCTATGTTTGTGCACTGTGGGATATTAATTGCTTTAACTGAGAAACCACAATTGTGGGCTGTTCAATTGTTTTACAAGTGTTTGATAATCTTCGTTTAAAAACAGCGCAACTGTTTGTTCAGTTCTCAAAAGGCAGGGTAATTCTCTTTTTTTTATTTTATCTTCATTGCACAACAATTTTATTTCAAAACTTTTGATTAAAGATGAGAGATTCAATTGCGATTCATGACTTGAATGTTTGTGTATTTTTCAGATCTATTATAAAACACTGAGGGATATCCAGGCCGGAGAGGAGATGCTACTGTTTAACAAAGATTTACTTTACCCTGACAGTGACTGCCAAAAATCAGATGAAGGTATGTGTGAATATTTCCAATAAGAGAAAAAAATGCTTAAAAATCAGTTGTTTAGGAGACCACATGAAATGTCAGTAAGATGACACCCTGATGCTCAGGCTGTGACCAGCTCCTTGCTGGTATACCATGTACAGCTGCTTTCATTGTGACTTCATTCAAATGCCATACTCGAACTTTGTTCATCAGGTCATCTATTAGCAGGTCTCTTGGAAAGAATTTCAAGTGAATTTTTTTGCTTTTAAAACATGCAGTTTTTTGTGTAGTAAATTCAAGTTTCTCTGTTTAGAAACTGTATATAATTGGGTCCAAAAACCGACCTAAATCAAAACCATCCTCATAATGTAAGCCCACATTGTAAATAATGAGGGAGTGATATGCCATCGGAATCTTCCCAGGATGTTATAGAGAAGATGATAATTTTGATATAAAAGCTAAATTGACAGCTGATATAGTTCAAAATCTCTGCTAAAATGTCAGATCTAAATAGAGTGCTCTCTGAATTGGTAATATGATAATATTAATGAAGATCATCTCGTTTCAACTACCATCGCGTTAGAACCCGATTTTATTGGGAGGTAGGTTTGGCATTTACTGTGGAGCTCGTCAGCAAACGATTGGTTTATAATTGCTTTCCCAAATTGATAGCCGTTTAGTGTTAATAACCCTCATCCTCGATCATTGTCGATGTTGAGTCCGTAGCGGCAGTGACATTCAACGTTCCACAGGGAGGATCACCGCAAATATTTTCCACAAAGTCACTCGGGGGTCATGCAAATTTCAGCCGCGACAAAAATGACAGAGGTCAAGCAAGCAGGCAGACTTGTGAAAACTGAAGTAATTTGTGTAGGGAATTGACAGAATTTTGAGTCGCAATATTGAAGTATCGTTGGCATGTTTAAGGTCGAGTTAGCTGGGAGATAGCTTTAACAGTCCAGGCTGCTCTGTACAAACCGACTTGTACGTTTCGTTTGTTTTTGATTGTGAACACGGCAGATTGGCTATTTAGTTTTTTCCTTTTCTTCTTTCTCGTCGAATGTTTGTGTTAAATTGTCTCTGGCTTACAGAGCAAACTCTGCGTGTTTGAAGAAATAGGTGGAAGTTATTTGTGTTATGTTCTCCGCATTTGTTTTACGATTCGCTCGTGTCGTCCTCTAGGTTTGACATCTCTCTGGTCACTGTTTCACCTGCTCCATGTTTGCAGCATCAAATTCAATGGGACAACCTGCTAAAACATTTCAAAAATATGATTTTCAAAGAATTTTAAGTTTCACTGTTAAAAAATTAAAATTTTCTGACTGAGGTATGTATTAAAAGGATAGATAGGCTTATAACTCCAGCCTGAAAGACAAATTGGATTCTTTAGTTAAGATGGAATGTCATACATTTGTTTGTAATCTCACACCCGCTTTTCTGCCAGGTTATATCCATAATAAATTACTGCTAAAGTGGTAGCATGTTGAAAGGGCCCATCTTAAAGTATATATGCTTGACCAAATTTTTTTTTATTTTAAAATAGTTTAATTGTATTTTCAACTGAATGATCACTCCAAACTAAACTAGACTATAATAGAATTTCTCAGGTTATTTAGGATTAGTTGTGAAGTATCTTATCAAAGACGGATAATGGACAGCTAGTTTAAGTTCACCTCCAGGATATCTGCACTGAAAGGTGTGAAATTTGTGAAGGTGACAGGGATTTAGGAGGAATGCTTTGGGAAGTTATGGTTGATTACTGCCACAAATTACTTGACAATTAAAACATGGGAGAGCTGTCACTCTGGTTTGGCACGCAAGATCAGGTGCTCCTAGCTGGGGATGGCTGTAGTTGAAGCCTTCCAGTCTTTCAAGGGTGGATGAGCCAAAGACTTGGGAACTTGTCTTCTCTTATTCTCAGAGGTTGACCTCATCAATGCACCATCTGTGCTGAGGTCATAGGACTGTTAACCTCTGACCTCAGGTTTTGTATGAACCACATAATTAGCTGACCTCTGTCAGTCCTGTTGTTGGTCCCATGAGAATCTGCTGGGTAGACCAAATGGGTTTTATCATTTCATAGATTTATGTGTGAATATTGTCACAGGAAATTTCAATCAGTTAGGCAGATAAAATCAAAGTTTTAGGGTGAAGATTCAGCAGCATACAAAATAAAAGAAAATAATTAAATAACTAAAAAAACAAAATAAAATAAAAACAACATTTTGCATTATTCTAGCAACTAAGTTTAATGCACATACGCTGTGTATATACAAAGAAACAAAATAACTGTTGTAGTTATCAGAACATGTTATTCATAATTATCATAAAAAGCAACAAAATAAGGGAACAATTTTACATTTTGTTTGTTACTAAACAGTTTGGAGGCAAAGAAATAATGTTACAAATTTAAGTTGTTTCTATAAAATACATGTTTATAAGAACAATGTTACAAAATACAATTATTTTGTTACTCTGAACAAACTAAAACAAACAAAGTTACAGAATACAATTATTTTGTTACACTGAACAATCTAGAACAATGTTACAAAATAATAGTATTTTTTCACCCTAAACAATCTAAAACAATGTTACAGAATAGTTACTCTTTTTACCCTGAACAATCTAGAACAAACCTGTTACAAACACAATTATTTTGTTACCCTGAACAATCTAAAACAATGAAATGCAATTTTTATTACCCTGAAAAATCTAAAACAGTGTTACAAAATACTATTCTTTTGTTACCCTGAACAAACTGAAACAATGTTAAAAAATACAATTATTTTGTTATCCTGAACAATCTCCAATGTTAATTCTGTTTTACCTTGAACAATCTCCAATATTAATTATTTTGTTACCTTGAACAATCTCCAGTGTTACAAAGTATTGTTTTGAAGGTAGGTAGTTACTGAATCGGAGAATAGATATCTTTGCCAACAATCCACCTTTAGCATACTACAATGTATGACAGAACATAATGAAGAAGACAAAGAGCATGATATGTAAGTCGATGAAATGGAACAGTTCTAGTAAAACAGATCTACATGTATATCAGGTCACTAAATTGTCCATTCATATTTGTGTGTGTCTGTTTTGTAAACATTTAAACCATCTGTGTACATACATTTATCATCTCTTCTGAAAAGATGGACAAAACAACACTTCTGCAGTGATTTATCAAAAAGGATGAAATTGATTTTATTTGCTTCTCGATTAACTTTCCAACAAGTTTATAGATGAGAACGTAGTCAAGTGTGGAACAATGCTATAGACCATGATCATATCAGAGCTAGTGACATTTCAAAGCCTCAAACAATATACAGTGTATCAGATGGGCTGTCATGAGAATTCTCCACTCAATTGTAACATGTCTGTTTGTCTTCACGGTATAGTAAATGTCAAGTTGAGACAGATGCTAATATTGATGACTTTACCAGAAAAAAAAGAGTTGAAAGTGGGGGAGTGAAAGAGGGAAAGGGTATGTAAACTGGATTCTCAATTTGGAAATTGTAGAACTATCATATGTGCACATCCTTATTGTTTCCTATCAGATAATTGCAGATGGTTGATAAAGGTACATGCCTAACACTCATTCCAAGTTCACTCACTTTAGACTGGATAAAATAGATTTCTAGCTTCACTTACAACACTGCATTATTTTTTTAATGCCACATCAACCCTTTTTATTGCCAATATCTATGTTTTTCAGTTTTATCCATTTTGTCAAAATAATGTTATTTGACATTCGAGTCAGCATTTTGTTTATTTGAAGCAAATAGTACTGTTGGAGATGGAGTCTTCAAGAAACTAAAAAAAACATTATTAGTTTCATGCAAATTGTATTAAACTACTGCATTGTTTTGCTAGAAAAGATGATTAGATTTGGTCTGTGTGAAAGAGGAAGAAAAAAAAGCCTCGCTCAATCATTTTTTTCTTCAAAAAAGTGCCTGTGGGGTTAGGGATTGGTTTTATACAGCCATGCACATTTCATACAAGATATCAAATCTCTGGTTTTATCCAGGTTCTTACTCTTTTTAAACAAGATCCAATCAGTGTGATATTTGGTGATCAGCGGATTTATCCAGACAGAATACAGCACAGAGAACAATAGAGCAGTAACACCTATCAAACATAATGTGTACTCTAAAAACAGGTGGCTTTAAACACTTCAGCTGATCTCTCTATCCCCAACATCCAAAACCACCTTTGTCTTTTTTCCCCATTTTTTAGTCGGCTTTTGTCTGTGCAACTCTGCCACTGAACTTTTCTGCATCCTCCATCCATCTTGGTCTGTCTCTTTAATTACTGAAGCCAAAAGGTGTGTTCGTGTGATTTTTTTTGGCATGATAATCGGTGATAAAAGCAACCAATCAGCTGTCCACGTTTCATTGAATATCCTGGAGCAGAAGGGGGGACGCTGACTGACGCTACCTGCCTCTCTGTAAGAAACATGCTCCACCCTTTGTTATAGGTGCTCGGGGAGATAGTTTTTTACGCTGTGGACGAGGCGACTTTTGTCTGGGACTCTCACAGACGTTTGTCTGGCAGACCAGCAGGCTGACAGATCCTAACAATAGTGCATAGGTAAAATGATGGGGGAAGTCTGCAGTCATGTACAATACCTCTCTGAGACCCTCATTCATCTCCAGACTATTCTTTTATTATATTTTTTTGTCAAAAGCTATTTTTCTTTTTTTCTTCCCCCCTTTTTACCTTTCATCTTGCTGATAGTGCTGTGGTTTGAAGGGAAGTGTGCAGAGAGAGAATTAAAAGGTTTCTGGCAGCTGTTGTAGGATGCTCCACCTGTCAGCTTGGTTAACTATCCTGTACACTGCCAGCCAAGGTCCAGGGAACAGTTAACAGGTCTCTCAGACCATACTCTCCACTTTAAATGGTCCAGGCTTTGGGCCTTATCTCTTCCTAGTTCACAGCCCAGCTACAATGACAATAGACAATTGATAACCACCTCAATAAGAGACAGCAGCATGCAGTCATATATTGAAGTTATGGCAGTCCCTGCTTCCCCTTGTCTGACAGTTCGTAACCTTTGGCAAACTGTTTTTTTTTTTTTTGCATTAAGGAATTTTCTAAGAATGATTTCTGAGAAAACACAAAGTGGTGGGCTTTCTATATACCATTCCATGCACTGTAGAAAGATACAAATTAATTAGAAAGATATTTAAGACAATTCATAGCACCTAAGGTTGCATTCTCAAATTCTGGAAATTTCAAGGAAACCTAAGTTTTATGAACAATTTGTCTCTTTTCTATAATATAGATAATCTTTTACAAATGTCGGATAAAATTTAAATAATGTAAAATTGCAAAACTGCTAACTTTTCTTTTTATTAGTAACAAATGCAGTAAAAATTCCTTGTATTATTCATGTTTATTGTGTAGATAGGATCCAACCAGTTCAATAATCCATCTGGGTCTGGGAATTGGAGGTTTGGTGTGAACTTGGGGCATTGTTTAGGGCCCAGATAGGGTCATGGGAGAGGGCAGCCTTTCTGAACAAGGACCTTATCTCTCATCCCTTTTATGATCAGTCAGCCATCACAAATGAACCCTTGACTATTCTACACACAGGTTACTTGTCCCCTCTCATTACTGTGAGGATAATAGGGAGCAGAGTCAACGACAGGACAATCCCCCCCCCCCCCATCTAGATCTGTGAACACCCTACAATCAACATTTACATGAATTAAATCTCCATGAATATCACTGAAAACTTAAATAAAGGAAGAAATATCACCAATACAATGGCTTAGTATCATTCAGCTTCTGAATCCTATGCAGGTGCAAAATCTCGTTTAATAAGAATTGTAATATATTGATATGGTTATATGGCACATCTTTCATACACAGGTGTAAAAAAGGTATTAAAATGAAAATCATTCATAAAAATCAGTTTTTACAGACCAAGATTGAAAAACTTTGTTATCCGAGAAAAGAATAATAAATTGAGAAATGCGGATAATAAGTACATGTACGTATGGTTCAGACAACAAAATAAAAGGTATAAAATCATCATTTATATCATGATATGATGTGAAATTTGGAAGGAATAGGAAGATTTTATGGTGGGATATGTATTCACCAGTGGGACATAAAAATTATCATGAAGAGTGCTTAACAGATTAATCTTCATTTTATGACCTGACATAGAATATGATAAGAGTTTGAGAGAGCTGGTATGTTAGTGACAGATTAATTTACAGCATAGGCGCCCTAATAATTGTCAAGATGCACCTTGAATGTTTTACGTTGATATAAATAGTAGAGGTGTGACAGTCTCCCTGGACAGATATATGATCCCATTGTCTCACAGAGATGTCTCTCAATGGCCCTGGGTAGGGCGACAAGGACCTGAAACTGCAGCGGTCCAACAAAACTATCATCTTCCTTGATAAAAGCAGATTTATGAAAATATTAACGGCCTTTTTCTATGAGCTGTGAATGGATTGAGAGATTGGAGGGACATAGATTGGATCCTCTTACTGTCATGTCCTCTTTAAGATGATCCTTAACAATTTGATCTATACTACAGTTGGCGTTTTTTCAAGTGTTTTAATGGTTTTGGTGGATGGAGGTTTAAGCCTCTTGAAAACATGAAATGTAGGTCATATTCTAAAAGTTATCTCCATTAGGTATGACAAATTTGTCATGAGAACCGAGCTGCATGTAGAGAACATTGAAGACAATAGATTTATGGAGTATTTATTATCTTACACATTTTTGTCGTTTTCTCAACCTCTGGGAATCTGTCTACCTTTGTGTTAAATTAATAACACATATACACCTGAATCAGGACAAATTTTACCCAATTTCTCAAATTAAAAATTGTTCAATTACAGTTATAAGAGCAGACGAAATGTAAATTTAATCCAATATTACTACATTTCCTTCTTGCATGGACATTCTTTTTATGTGAGTTCAGGTACATGTAAAAGAGACGGGAATATGAAACCACATTTTAAGAGCGCATCATCAGTTGATTGAATAGCTAAGAATATAAATTATTGATTGATTTGGTTTCTTCCTCATACAGCAATTCTTGTTGTGTTACTGACTGTCCAGTAATATGGGTGGGATAGGAGCCAGATATGAAACTAGATCTTGAAGAGCGAGTCGTGACTGAAGAGGTTATAATTTATGACACTTAAGATTATGGTTTTATGCACCTTCTGTTGTGAATTGTCCTCTTTCTACCTGGAACTGAATATGGAGGTGAGGTGTGTGGGGGGTGGGGTGATGAATTGGACGGTTCACCTGACCAATGATAATTGACGAAGGAATGAGGACTGCACCTTTAGATAACTGACTCGACTCCCACCGTGTCACAAGGCTTTGGGATTCGGCCTGTGATGACAGAGTAATGATTTTAGCTTGGAGTTGACATCCACATTGTGTAATGCTGCAATCATTGGCTGTTTATGGTTGTGATGACCGAAACAGGGCATCAAACTGAGGGATTACAACAGAGGCATATTGTGTAATGATTTAGACTTCTAACTAGCACGAGTTAGCTTTCTTTAACAATTAAGTCACTATATTATCAGAGCCAATGGAATACGGCTGACATATGTAGGATTCAGCAATCAGTTCATCTTCATTTGATATCGTTAAATCATATATTTTCTAACAGCAATTTTGTATTCTTGAAATTTTATGGTGGTTTATCATGTTTTATATCTTGTGAAAGTGGCTTCTCTGTGATTTCTCTATTGTGTTGTTACAAAGTACACTAGCTATGATCCCAATATATTGAACAATGGGTTTATCCAGCTAGAACATGCAATCCTCACTTACAAATTTTATATAGATTTTATGTTAGTACATAGTGAAATATACATGCCTGAAAAAATACTCAGCTGAGATTTAAAAAAAAAACATGTTCATGAAATTTGGTATATATATGTAACCATGTTTGAGATGTGATTATTTCTTGTTTCCTTATAATCATGGTCCTTATAATCATATGTTTGTAGAAGTTCATGGTCCTATAATCATATGTTTGTAGAAGTTTCCCCGTACGGCAGTAAAGCCAGTGATGACTTACTAAAGGTGGGACTGACTGTACAAACCCATCACAGTTTTATGAGGAATGAGGAAATGCTGAGTAGAACACTTTCACAAGACAACTCGGACAGATCGGAGGAAGAAGAAAGCAGAAGGTAATTACATTTGAAATAGACTATAGATTGTATTTTAAAACAGCTTCTGAAATTCAGTTTCACATAGTTAATATCAAAAATATTGAAACTACTGCTACATAATATTGAAATTTAAAGTATGAATTACATGTATACATTTTTTTTTTGTGAACCCTAAATTATGAAACAATGAATTCAACAGTTTGAATCATTCCATGTTGAAATTTGAATTGCCAATGGGGTGAATTTCCAATTTTGATTTACTTGTGGCAAGCTGAAATTTTGAATTGAATGGAAAACGAAGTTGGATCAAGATATATTTTTGAAATTTTGATTTTGAAATTTGGTGCTGGAATGAAAACAAGTAAAGAAATAGGAGAAAAAAACAGTGTACACTTTTCTCATCACATTGCTAAATTGTTTTGGAATTGGAGCAATAGAAAAATTTAGTGTAAATGTAGGAGAAAAATAATTTTCTAAATCAATTTATTATTATTTTTGGCAACATCCTGCAGACTACTCTGAGGCTTATCTTATGCTTGTAGGTGTCAGGTGTTGTGCTTTAATCTATATGGGAGTAATTTCCTTTTCCTTATGGAAATATTAATTTTGAAAATTTTCAATTCTTTTCTTTATGGATATGTTAATTTTGAAAATTTTCAATTATTTTTCACCCTAGTTGGTTTACACAAAGAAGTTCCTTTCTGAAACTTTTTGTAAGTCCAATGCATGTAATTTGAAAGCATGTTAAGTGTAGGGCATGCTTATAATTTCATTTTACAAAAAATATCTTCAGTTCCATTTCTCATGAGTTTTTTATTAAAAAAATGCTAAAAACTGCCTGGAGTTGAGATAAATTAGTTTGATTAAATTTGATAGAAAATTGAGTTGCATGGTGTTCCGTTTGAAAAGCTGGGATGCTCATGTGGTTGTGTGTCGATTTAGTTTCATTTTCAAGAAAGATCTACTCTGATTTTTCATGTTAACCTTGTTCATTGCATTACTTAACACCAATTTTGAGGCTGTTTTTTCCGCTTCATTTGAGTATTCTTACTAAAATCTAAACGGGACTTTCCATTTGTACCTTACATGATGAAATCGGAGTAATTGTGAGAAAATTAACTGATAGTTTTCATTATTCGGTTTTGCCATTCACATATAAAATTTTGTTTTTTTAAATTAATTTTAAATTTCTCTGTGTAATCTTGATAATACATATGGAAAAAAATGTTTCTTCTTCAGTACTTAATTGTGACATGTAAATTTACTAAATCTGCTTCAATTAAAGTATTATCTAACATTCAATCCATTTTAGTGGAGACTTTGACTATCCTATTGAGAGTGGACTGGAAGGTGAATATAAATGTGACGAATGCCCCAAAAGTTTTCAGTGGAAATCAAACCTTTTGAGACATCAGGTAAGACAACTTTTTATTATAAAACTAAACTTTTTATTCATTGTTTTAGTTAAACTTTTCCTGAACTTAAACAAGTTAAAAGGTTGTGAATTTTATTAAGTGAAATTTTCATGAATTTTATCAATAACTATTTATGAATTTCATAAAGTGAACATAATTAGAAATTATGGAAATAAGTTTAGTTTTCATTTTTGCAAATTGTTGAACTCCCCAAATTTGATTGAATACACTGAATGTAATAAACAATAGACTTTTCACAGTATTTGTCATTTATATTATTATTCTTGCTTGATATTAAGTGCTATCAATACAATTCTGTTTATGTCACACTTTGTTTTGTCTGCCCATTAAATGCTGTAAATTTTCAAATTACAGGCTGCACACGAGGCTGGACGTCGATTCCCCTGTGAGAACTGTGATAAGATATTTACAGACCCTAGCAATCTTCAACGCCATATAAGGTCACAGCATCACGGTGCCCGATCACACGCCTGTCCAGAGTGTGGCAAGACATTCGCGACGTCTAGTGGATTGAAACAACACCAGCACATTCACAGCAGTGTGAAACCGTTCCAGTGTGAGGTCTGCCTTAAAGCCTACACCCAATTCTCCAACTTGTGCCGCCACAAAAGAATGCATGCGGACTGTAGACAACAGATTAAGTGCAAAGACTGTGGACAGGCATTTTCAACAGTTACATCCCTTAGTAAGCACAAGCGCTTCTGTGAGGGCGCTCTCAGAAGTGGAATGCGTCTCGGGTTTTCACCAGAGAAGATGAGCCCACTGGGTACTGTTGGGATGCCACCAACCAATCAAGCCTCCCCTCTTACTGCTGCAGCATACATGGGTTTATATGGCGCCAGGCCTCCGTACCCATTCTACCCCGCAATGGGAGCCGGTTACCCCATCTTTCCTGGTCATCATCTGGGGTCATTAGGTAGCCCATTGTCTCCAGTCGATGGCAAGTTCAAGTCGGCTCTGTCACCTGATATGAAAACTCCATCATCAATGGCGCCTGACATCTGTGAAAAGAAGGAACTGAGAATGTTCAAGGACAGAAAAGGATCAGAAGGCTCTGAGGGCAGTGAGCTCTCCGACATGACCAGTGGAAGTGATGATCTCGATGTCAGCTCGGGTTCTGATGCCGAGAGCGAGGCCAGTTTACCGAAGAAGCCAATTGTTCGACCTACTCCATCCTTTCCCATGAAACCCAAAATTGAGGAGAGAACAAAGCCCGTTGAAATTGTGAAACCATCTCCAGTGAACATTCATAGCTCACTACCAATAAACCACCACCGCCACTCACCAGTTGTCGCCCACAATGGAGTCCGCAGAAATCTCATACCATCTTCAGACCAAACTGATTTGCCCTTTGACCTATCCAAAGCCAAGAAGACCTCGGCGCCTGCCTCAGGAGAACAGCCCTTGGACTTAAGCAACAAGATAAGGGAACCTGTTCGTCAAACCAAGGAACCACCTCGCAAAACACACATCTTTGGAGAACGTAGACCCAGCCCACCAGAGAGCAAACTCCATTATGCTTACCCCATGATGAACCCCATGCTTCTAGACTCCATCTACGGGGGACTGGACAAGGACAAGATCCAGTCATATCATGATGCGGCCAAATTCATGGCTTTCGCCCGGTTCCCAATGGCTTCCATGGCATCTCCGACCTTTGCCCCTATGGGTCAGATGACCATGATCCCACAACAGCTAGACCACAAGACACTGTCTCCTGTGATGAAACTGGACAAGACTCCAGAGCATCTACGATTCCACCCAAATCTCAACAAACTGAAGGAGCGATACTCGTGCAAATTTTGTGGTAAGATCTTTCCACGCTCGGCCAATCTGACTCGGCACTTGCGTACACACACTGGGGAGCAGCCTTACAAATGCAAATATTGCGAGCGATCCTTCAGTATCTCATCCAACCTCCAGCGTCATGTGCGAAACATTCACAACAAGGAGAAACCTTTCAAGTGTCCATTGTGTGATCGTTGTTTCGGGCAGCAGACAAACCTGGACCGTCATCTCAAGAAGCACGAAGCTGAGGGGCCCAATGTTGCAGACTCGCCCATCAATGAAGTTCGTGACCTGGATGAAAAAGACGAAGCGTACTTCGCAGAAATTAGGAACTTCATTGGGAAGACCGGTGAAGGTCAAAAAGATGGTTTAGAGAGCGAGCTGCGACACGAAGAAAGCAGGAAACGGAGTTTCACTGATGAACACATCAATGCTGATTTGGATGAAGATGACTTGCCAGGTAATGGACTGGAGTCCCGAGACAACTCTGATGATGATGAGAGTTTGAACGAGCCATTGGTTAAGAAATGTCGCTCTGATGAGGACCCCATCTCCACAAATAATAATGTTGACTCGGAGAAAGGGCAATTCCCTCATCTGTCAAACGGTTTCCACCCATCTGAAAAGGACATTCAGTCGGAGTCGGACTGCATTCAGAAATTGTGTCTGAAAAAAGGGTATGAAATCAAAAATAGTTTCACTGCATTAACCTGTTCCACATGAGATTTTGTGCTAATGAACTATAAGTAACTGGTTATTGGTTGACATTACACCAAATAGGACCAATTCTGTTAAGAAGTATTAGAACTTTGTGTGTGTTTGACATCAATTATGGTTTTGCCCAGAGCTATTAAACTGTGACTGATAGAAGTTGTGAAGTAGTATACAGGTCCTTAGATTATGCAGTTAACCTCAGACTTAGAACAAACTATTTATTAATCTATTAATATACATACCAATGGTTGATCTGTCTCCAATTTTAGTTATTTTCCTGATATCCCATGAACTGTATTATACCAGAACCTGTGGTCAACAAGGTTACAGAAAATTATATGTGGATTCTCTGTGACAGACTAAAATTGGGCCTAATTTTGGCACCTTCTAGTCACTTAATTTTATTTTCCGAGTCATTAACCCCCATCAGCATTTATTTGCCTTAAATTTATCATATTATTTTTGTGTTGATTGAGGATCCAAATAATTCAGTAAAACACATAGTATTACAAATCTTTTTTGTGTATGTCTTCGTGTTGATGTTATGTTTTGTTTTATAGTTTTCCAGTCAATAATGAGCTTTAAGGATCCATTGAGTCCCTTGAGATAAAATTAATTTTTATGTTTTGTTTATTGAAGCCAAGGGAAATTATGCATGACCCAGAACTACATGTAAATGTTGAACTTTTGTGGGAAATATGTTGATAATTCAAATTCAAATTAGTGATCTTGGCCCTGATTGGCCAGCATCACAATTGGTTAAAATCAATGGGGATTTCTCATTGGTTGAAAGTGCTTATGAAGGCTATGTGTAGATAGTGTATATAGAAGTGGCATAAGACAAGGATGTGTATATTTTGACGATTGTGTCATAGGTTGTACAGATGAAATATTCACAAGGAAAAATGTACTTAGAAACATTTTTACCGCAGATCGGTATAAAAGTGGGACCAAACAATTTCTCGTTTTTGCTGTAAAAAAGTTTAGTTTTGAGGCTATATTGAAAGTTTTGCATGCATGTTATTAAATTTGAATCTCAGTTAATTTTGGTCTTTCAAAAAAAAAGAGTAAAAAAGTATGATTGAAAAAATTGACTGACATACTATTTTATCATGTTAGAAAATGGTGGTATTTACTGCTGTATGTGGACCAATGTCTTCTTTGTGATGATATATGCTCATGTATGGGCACACATTCATATATGCTCATATATGGGCACACATCCATATATGGGCACACATTCGATATATATATATATCCAGATTTTAAAGATTTTTGAAGTTTGTATGTCATTTAGGTTTATATGTAGACTGATGATATATGATAGTAGATATTAGCAGATTATAAGAATAGGTATATAAATATATGCCTGTGTGTGCTGTATATTACTCTGTATTATAAGTCAAACAGATATATATACATATTTCCCTGTATATTAGTACGGTATATGTGTCGAGTTGAATAGAAACGATGATCTAGTTATTGACACTATATTAAAACAATTTCTGACATGCATGCATGAACTGGCAACCTACAAATGTATTACTCCCCTGACAAGTCTTTATTTGAGACAGCAAAATCATGATGCATATTCAGTCAGTATTATAGTTATTAAGGCAACCATGGAAGATTCTATATATATATATATCACTCTGATATCAAAGCTCTGATTGGACTTTAGTGGCCAGAGTGTTAATAATGAACTGAAAGCAGTGATATTTAAGTTCCAGCTAGGTTACTAGTACCATGGTTGCTATTGTCACCTATTCTCAGTTTGTACCAAAGTAGATACTGTACTTCTTGTCTTGACCAAAACCATTCTGTCTCTCCACAAAGTTTATTTATTTATTGAAATATATATAGTGTAATATATCTTCTATATTTTGCTTCTTTGAGTGTATTTTCTGTTTGTTTATAGTAGTTACAGAGAAAAACCACAATTGCATTATATTGTTTATTTTTTTGCACGTTGAGTTCCCAATTCACCCACAGTGAATTTTCCTTGATGAACTGGCTTGGTCATTGGAATTAATTCATGCCAAGAGAATCAATCCATGCCAAGATTCAGTGAAGTTTCTGTGGAATTTATGCAGTTTTGAGATTTTTTGTTTTTGCATTTTTTGAACACTTTATCTTGTCCGATATTTATCGTTTATTTGGACGTGTGCCTTTGCCCTAGAATTCTATTGATACCTCAAGTCAACAAGAAGCAAACAACTGTTAACAGTAATTTGAAACAAAAAAGAAAATCTCATTTTGTAGCATCAGTATATCTTCATCAATGTTAACTGATCAAGATTTTATAGCGAGTATTCTGTGTATGTAACTATGAAATCCCCGAACCTGCCTGGCTGGGAAAAAATTGTTTACAATGTTGTCTCAACTTTTTTGCGTTTATGTCAGTTAGCGGTGACCGAAATATGAGCACTCATCTATTCCTAACATTTCCCCTAAACGATTAGAAATCAAAGTAAATTACACCGTTTAGCTCGTATCCGTGATTTACTGTCATTACCTCTAATTATGTCATTAAAATCAATTAGTTTGTTATCTATGGGGAGATAACAGGAAACAGAAACACCGGGACAGTGGTAAATGAAGCTGAACTGGTGATATAAACATAGGCTTAGAATTACTGAAACTGTATATTCAATTGAAAAGAAAATCAAACAGCTGTCCATTGTTTTGTCTGTACAGTGTACAATTTAAATACCTAGATAGAATCTGACACTGCAATAAAACACAACAGTGAAATCCAAAATCTACTGGCTTGTTTGACTTTATTCCTCCATGTGAACTGTGATACTGTATTAAATTCTCTCTACTGTGTATGTGTATCCTTGAACAGACTGGACAGATCTGAATGTCCAGATACCTGGTACCACTCGGAACTTTCGAGCCGACATATAAGAAGGAAATTAATCACACTCGAAAAATGCTAGCATGAATGTTGTAAAAATCGCCAGTTCTGGAACACTGGAAAAGCCAAGTCGCTCGCGTGCATCCAAAAATGTAGATCTCAAAAAGCACATCCAGAAAGTCTAATTTTTGTCGAATTATTTAAAAAACAGGAAATGCTCCTTTTAAACCTGTATTGTGAATTCGAACGGACGAAATGGTGATCTGGATCTGATGACGTGAAGGCAGCCTGAAGACTAAGAACAGGTGACACTGGTAATATTGAAGGATAGTCATGATTTGACATACTGAGGAAATAACAGCAGCGAAATAGGTTGATAATGATTGACAAAGTAAGGACGTGTGACATTGTCAAATCATTATCAACTTTCTGTATCGCATGCCCTTTTTTGTCAAATCAGAATCAGTGATGTGTTTCACCAAATTGAAGACACGTGACAATGGTGAAATAGAAGGTTAATTAAGAAATAAAGACAGAGGAAGAGGTTTCAAATTTCCCAGATAAACACCAGTTGGTACTGGTCCAGCAGTTTAGACCCGAGGCCGAGGGTCTAAACTGCTGGACGAGTGCCAACTGGTGTTTATCTCGGAAATTTGAAACCGATTTCCGAGGTCTTTATTTCGATTCGGACATGCACAATCGAAAATTTATTACGAAATTCTATAAATTGCTAAAATATGTTGGTGTATGCCTTCCACATTGATCAAAACAATTTTTGAATGGGGCGTCACATTCCAGCTGATCAATGCGAACATTGTTGCAAACTGCGGGAAAGTATACATTTCGCGCGCGCTCCCTATAGCTATCCCCGCCAGCCGGCAACGTCCCAGCGCTGCAGGTGTTCCCCGGTGTTTATCGGGAATTCAACACCACACTCGGTACAATGCTATAACTTTGAGACAGACTGGAGGTATGTTCGAATAATGATTTGACAAACTGAGTACATGTGACACTGGTGAAATACAATGTTGATAATGAATTGAAAACTGAGAACACATGGCACTGGTGAAAAGAAGGTTGATAATGATTTGACAAACTGAGGACACGTGACACTGGTGAAAAGAAGGTTGATAATGATAGGCAAACTAAGGCCATGTGACACTGGTCATCTAAAAAGACATAAATATTTGACAAACTAAGAACATGACACTGGTGATATAATAGGCTGATTAGGATTTGACAAACCAACGAAATGTGACACTAGTAATATAGAATGTTGATCATGCTTTGACAAACTAAGAACACATGACGCTGGTGATAGAGACGGTTGATCATGATTTGACAAACGAGGAACATGTGACACTGGTGATATAGAAGTTTGATCATGATTTGACAAATAAAGAACAGGTGCCAATTCATGGTGATAAAGAAGGGTGATCATGATTCGACAAACTAAGAACACGTGACATTGCGGCGATATAAAAGGTTGATCATGATTTGTCGAACAAGGAATCTGTGACACTGGTGATATAGAAGGTTGATCATATGATTTGACAAACTAAGAACACGTGACACTAGCGATACAGAAGGTTGATCATGATTTGACAAACAAAAGAACAGATGGTAATGCATGGTGATATAGAAGGTTGATCTTGATTTGACAAATAAAGAACAGGTGGCAATGCATGGTGATATAGAAGGATGATCATGATTCGACAAACTAACAACACGTGACACTGGTGTTATAGAAGGGTGATCATGATTTGACAAACTAAGAACATGTGACACTGGCGATATAGAAGGTTGATCATGATCTGTTAAATGATGAATCTGTGACACTGGTGATATAGAAGGTTGATCATGATTTGACAAAGTAAGAACACGTGAAAATAGCGATATAGAAGGCTGATCATGATTTGACAAACAAAAGAACAGATGGTAATGCATGGTGGTATAGAAAGGTGATCATGATTCGACAAACTAAGAACACGTGACACTGGTGATATAGAAGACTGATCATGATTTGAAAAACTAAGAACATGTGCCACTGGTGATATAGAAGGGTGATCATGATTTGACAAACTAAGAACATGTGCCACTAGCGATATAGAAGGCTGATCATGATTTGACAAACAAAAGAACAGATGGCAATGCATGGCGATATAGAAAGGTGATCATGATTTGACAAACTAAGAACACGTGACACTGGTGATATAGAAGACTGATCATGATTTGACAAACTAAGGACACGTGACATTGGTGATAAAGAAGGCTAGAACACGTGACACCTGTGACATAGAAGGTTGATCATGTTTTGACAAACAAAGAGGATGCGATACTGATGATATAGAATGCTTATAAGGATTTGACAAATTTAATACAAGTGACACTTATGATTTAGAAGGCTGATACGGATTTGACGGAACTAATTGGGAACATGACAGTGGTGATATGAAACGTTGATCAATGTGTAATGAATTTGACGAACTCACAGGTGACACTGATGACATGATATTGATCATGAATTGACACAATGAAAACACGTGACAATTGTGATATAAAAGGTTGTTAAAAATTGACAAACTGTGGACACGTGACACTGGTGATATAGAAGTTAGATTATGATTTGAAAAACTAAGGACACGTGATATAGAAGGTTGATCATGATAGACTTTACTAAGCACATGTGGCACTGTCAAATCTTTATTAACTTTCTTTATCGCGAAACTAAATACACGTGACCAACAAAGAAAACGTGATACTGGTAAAATAGAGGGTTGATAATGACTTGACAAACTGAGGGCAGGTGACACTGACTGATGACATGGGAGGCTGGTCATGATTTCACAAACCAAGGACACGTGGCACTGGTGATATAGAACGATCACGATTTGATACACTAAGGACATAGAAGGGCGATCATGATTTGATAAACGAGGACTCGAAACTGCTGATATAGAAAGTGGATCATAGTTTGACAAAGGAAGTACATGTTTTACTGGTGATACAGAAGGTTGATCATGATTTGACAAACAAAGGACAAATGATACTGGTAATATACAAGGTTGATAATGACTTGACAAATTAAGAACACGTGGTATGGTAATATAGAGGCTTGATAATGATTTGACAATTAAGGACACGTGAGATAGAAGGAGATAATGATTTCGCAAACGAAGGGTACTTGGCATGGTGGTATAGAAGATTGATCATGATTTTGGGAAACTAGGGAAGCATGACACTGATGACATATAAGATTGATCATGAATGAACACAATGAGAACACGTGACAATTGTGATATAGAAGGATGATAAAGATTAACAAACTGAGGACACGTGACACTGGTTATATAGAAGGGTGATCATGATTTGACAAACTGAGAACATGTGACACTGGCGATATAGAAGGTTGATCATGATTTGACAAATTAAGAACACGTGACACTAGCGATATGATCATGATTTGACAAACAAAAGAACAGGTGGCAATGCATGGTGATATAGAAAGGTGATCATGATTCGATAAACTAAGAACACGTGACACTGGTGATATAGAAGAGTGATCATGATTTGACAAACTAAGAACACGTGCCACTGGTGATATAGAAGGGTGATCATGATTTGACAAACTAAGAACACGTGACACTGGTGATATAGAATATTGATCATGATTTGACAAACTAAGAACACGTGCCACTGGTGATATAGAAGGGTGATCATGATTTGACAAACTAAGAACACATGCCACCGGTGATATATAAGGGTGATCATGATTCGATAAACTAAGAACACGTGACACTGGTGATATAGAAGGGTGATCATGATTTGACAAACTAAGAACACGTGCCACTGGTGATATAGAAGGGTGATCATGATTTGACAAACTAAGAACACGTGCCACTGGTGATATAGAAGGGTGATCATGATTTGATAAACTAAGAACACGTGACACTGGTGATATAGAATATTGATCATGATTTGACAAACTAAGAACACGTGCCACTGGTGATATAGAAGGGTGATCATGATTTGACAAACTAAGAACACATGCCACCGGTGATATATAAGGGTGATCATGATTCGATAAACTAAGAACACGTGACATTGGTGATATAGAAGAGTGATCATGATTTGACAAACTAAGAACACGTGACACTGGCGATATAGAATGTTGAGGGAACGAAGGAACCGACATAAACTTAGTTTATTTTATAAAATGATTAATGGCATGTGTCCTCCTTTCCTGGTCTCACTTGTTCCGCAGACAGTGTCGCACAGAACAGAATACCCGCTTCGAAATGCTGCAGATCTTTCTGTTCCTAATTGTCGAACGCAACTTTATTATAAGTCCTTCATTCCCTCCACAACCAGAATGTGGAACGAGCTTGACATTGAAATTAGAACTGCTGACAGCTACAAATTATTCAAAAAGTTTTTGAAATCGAACGACAACAAAATTTCCTGCCAATTCTTTTCTGGGCTGAGGATAGGGCAGATTCTTCATGCACAACTGCGCCTTTCATGTAGCGATTTGAATGCGCATAAATTTAATAGATTCATACAAGACTCGCCTGTGTGTAACTGCGGTTACCCTTATGAAGACAACGAGCATTTTCTTTTGCACTGTCCAAATTATAACATAAAAAGACAGACTATGTTCTTAGAACTAGCACAATATCCTGGACTTACATACAAATCGCTCTTATTTGGAAATTCAGATCTTAATGACGAATCCAATGTAGAGATAGCGAACAGCGTACAAAAATTCTGTACAGAATCTGAAAGATTTAGAAAATTTGAATAAAGGTCAATGTCAATATTTGCCAATCACTCATGATATGTCAATAATGAGTATTTTTGTATTACTTCAGAGAGAAGATGTATGCATGAATTTAAAATTACAATCCAGTGCAAATGTTTTTCGAGAAAATAACCGTCTAACGGAACTGTTATCAAGAGCTGCGTATTTATTTATATATTTATATATTCCTTTCTTTATTGCCACAACTGTTGTTTTAGTTCCATTTACCATCCGTCATCTTGTTTGTATTTATATGTAAATTCATCCATTGTCTTCTGGAGAGGTGTTAGTATAGGCTTGTCCTGTTCACCAATCCATTACTGAAATAAAATATTGTTTAAACCATATAGAATGTTGATCATGATTTGACAAACTAAGAACACGTGCCACTGGTGATATAGAATGGTGATCATGATTTGACAAACTAAGAACACGTGCCACTGGTGATATAGAAGGGCGATCATGATTTGACAAACTAAGAACACGTGACACTGGTGATATAGAAAGGTGATCATGATTTGACAAACTAAGAACACGTGACACTGGTGATATAGAATATTGATCATGAATGCACACAATGAGAACACGTGACAATTGTGATATAGAAGGATGATAAAGATTAACAAACTGAGGACACGTGACACTGGTTATATAGAAGGGCGATCATGATTTGACAAACTGAGAACACGTGACACTGGCGATATAGAAGGTTGATCATGAACTGTTAAATGAGGAATCTGTGACACTGGTGATATAGAAGGTTGATCATGATTTGACAAATTAAGAACACGTGACACTAGCGATATGATCATGATTTGACAAACAAAAGAACAGATGGTAATGCATGGTGATATAGAAAGGTGATCATGATTCGATAAACTAAGAACACGTGACACTGGTGATATAGAAGAGTGATCATGATTTGACAAACTAAGAACACGTGACACTGGTGATATAGAAGAGTGATCATGATTCGATAAACTAAGAACACGTGACACTGGTGATATAGAAGAGTGATCATGATTTGACAAACTAAGAACACATGCCACCGGTGATATATAAGGGTGATCATGATTCGATAAACTAAGTACACGTGACACTGGTGATATAGAATGTTGATCATGATTTGACAAACTAAGAACACGTGCCACTGGTGATATAGATGGGTGATCATGATTTGACAAACTAAGAACACATGCCACCGCGGTGATATATAAGGGTGATCATGATTCGATAAACTAAGAACACGTGACACTGGTGATATAGAAGGGTGATCATGATTTGACAAACTAAGAACACGTGCCACTGGTGAATAGAATGGTGATCATGATTTGACAAACTAAGAACACGTGACACTGGTGATATAGAAGGGTGATCATGATTTGACAAACTAAGAACACGTGCCACTGGTGATATAGAAGGGTGATCATGATTTGACAAACTAAGAACACGTGCCACTGGTGATATAGAAGGGTGATCATGATTCGATAAACTAAGAACATGTGACACTGGTGATATAGAAGAGTGATGATGATTTGACAAACTAAGAACACGTGACACTGGTGATATAGAAAGGTGATCATGATTTGACAAACTAAGAACACGTGACACTGGTGTTATAGATGATCATGATTTGACAAACTAAGAACACGTGACACTGGTGATATAGAATATTGATCATGATTCGATAAACTAAGAACACGTGACACTGGTGATATAGAATGTTGATCATGATTTGACAAACTAAGAACACGTGCCACTGGTGATATAGATGGGTGATCATGATTTGACAAACTAAGAACACATGCCACCGCGGTGATATATAAGGGTGATCATGATTCGATAAACTAAGAACACGTGACACTGGTGATATATAAGGGTGATCATGATTTGACAAATTAAGAACACGTGCCACTGGTGATATAGAATGTTGATCATGATTTGACAAACTAAGAACACGTGACACTGGTGATATAGAAGGGTGATCATGATTTGACAAACTAAGAACACGTGCCACTGGTGATATAGAAGGGTGATCATGATTCGATAAACTAAGAACATGTGACACTGGTGATATAGAAGAGTGATGATGATTTGACAAACTAAGAACACGTGACACTGGTGATATAGAAAGGTGATCATGATTTGACAAACTAAGAACACGTGACACTGGTGTTATAGATGATCATGATTTGACAAACTAAGAACACGTGACACTGGTGATATAGAATATTGATCATGATTCGATAAACTAAGAACACGTGACACTGGTGATATAGAATGTTGATCATGATTTGACAAACTAAGAACACGTGCCACTGGTGATATAGATGGGTGATCATGATTTGACAAACTAAGAACACATGCCACCGCGGTGATATATAAGGGTGATCATGATTCGATAAACTAAGAACACGTGACACTGGTGATATATAAGGGTGATCATGATTTGACAAACTAAGAACACGTGCCACTGGTGATATAGAATGTTGATCATGATTTGACAAACTAAGAACACGTGCCACTGGTGATATAGAAGGGTGATCATGATTTGACAAACTAAGAACACGTGCCACTGGTGATATAGAAGGGTGATCATGATTCGATAAACTAAGAACATGTGACACTGGTGATATAGAAGAGTGATGATGATTTGACAAACTAAGAACACGTGACACTGGTGATATAGAAAGGTGATCATGATTTGACAAACTAAGAACACATGCCACCGCGGTGATATATAAGGGTGATCATGATTCGATAAACTAAGAACACGTGACACTGGTGATATATAAGGGTGATCATGATTTGACAAACTAAGAACACGTGCCACTGGTGATATAGAATGTTGATCATGATTTGACAAACTAAGAACACGTGCCACTGGTGATATAGAAGGGCGATCATGATTTGACAAACTAAGAACACGTGCCACTGGTGATATAGAAGGGTGATCATGATTTGACAAACTAAGAACACGTGCCACTGGTGATATAGAAGGGTGATCATGATTCGATAAACTAAGAACACGTGACACTGGTGATATAGAAGAGTGATCATGATTTGACAAACTAAGAACACGTGACACTGGTGATATAGAAGAGTGATCATGATTCGATAAACTAAGAACACGTGCCACTGGTGATATAGAATGTTGATCATGATTTGACAAACTAAGAACACGTGACACTGGTGATATAGAAGAGTGATCATGATTTGACAAACTAAGAACACGTGACACTGGTGATATAGAAGAGTGATCATGATTTGACAAACTAAGAACACGTGACACTGGTGATATAGAAGAGTGATCATGATTTGACAAACTAAGAACACGTGACACTGGTGATATAGAAGAGTGATCATGATTCGATAAACTAAGAACACGTGACACTGGTGATATAGAAGAGTGATCATGATTTGACAAACTAAGAACACATGCCACCGGTGATATATAAGGGTGATCATGATTCGATAAACTAAGAACACGTGACACTGGTGATATAGAAGAGTGATCATGATTTGACAAACTAAGAACACGTGACACTGGTGATATAGAATGTTGAGGGAACGAAGGAACCGACATAAACTTAGTTTATTTTATAAAATGATTAATGGCATGTGTCCTTTCCTGGTCTCACTTGTTCCGCAGACAGTGTCGCACAGAACAGAATACCCGCTTCGAAATGCTGCAGATCTTTCTGTTCCTAATTGTCGAACGCAACTTTATTATAAGTCCTTCATTCCCTCCACAACCAGAATGTGGAACGAGCTTGACATTGAAATTAGAACTGCTGACAGCTACAAATTATTCAAAAAGTTTTTGAAATCGAACGACAACAAAATTCCCTGCCAATTCTTTTCTGGGCTGAGAATAGGGCAGATTCTTCATGCACAACTGCGCCTTTCATGTAGCGATTTGAATGCGCATAAATTTAATAGATTCATACAAGACTCGCCTGTGTGTAACTGCGGTTACCCTTATGAAGACAACGAGCATTTTCTTTTGCACTGTCCAAATTATAACATAAAAAGACAGACTATGTTCTTAGAACTAGCACAATATCCTGGACTTACATACAAATCGCTCTTATTTGGTAATCCAGATCTTAATGACGAATCTAATGTAGAGATAGCGAACAGCGTACAAAAATTCTGTATAGAATCTGAAAGATTTAGAAAATTTGATTAAAGGTCAATGTCAATGTTTGCCAATCACTCATGATTTGTCAGTAGTGAGTATTTTTGTATTACTTCAGAGAGAAGATGTATGCATGAATTTTAAAATTACAATCCAGTGCAAATGTTTTTCTAGAAAATAACCGTCTAACGGAATTGTTATCAAGAGCTGCGTATTTATTTATATATTTATATATTCCTTTCTTTATTGCCACAACTTTTGTTTTAGTTCCATTTACCATCCGTCATCTTGTTTGTATTTATATGTAAATTCATCCATTGTCATCTGGAGAGGTGTTAATATAGGCTTGTCCTGTTCACCAATCCATTACTGAAATAAAATATTGTTTAAACCATATAGAATGTTGATCATGATTTGACAAACTAAGAACACGTGCCACTGGTGATATAGAATGGTGATCATGATTTGACAAACTAAGAACACGTGCCACTGGTGATATAGAAGGGCGATCATGATTTGACAAACTAAGAACACGTGACACTGGTGATATAGAAGAGTGATCATGATTTGACAAACTAAGAACACGTGACACTGGTGATATAGAAAGGTGATCATGATTTGACAAACTAAGAACACGTGACACTGGTGATATAGAATATTGATCATGAATGAACACAATGAGAACACGTGACAATTGTGATATAGAAGGATGATAAAGATTAACAAACTGAGGACACGTGACACTGGTTATATAGAAGGGCGATCATGATTTGACAAACTGAGAACACGTGACACTGGCGATATAGAAGGTTGATCATGAACTGTTAAATGAGGAATCTGTGACACTGGTGATATAGAAGGTTGATCATGATTTGACAAATTAAGAACACGTGACACTAGCGATATGATCATGATTTGACAAACAAAAGAACAGATGGTAATGCATGGTGATATAGAAAGGTGATCATGATTCGATAAACTAAGAACACGTGACACTGGTGATATAGAAGAGTGATCATGATTTGACAAACTAAGAACACGTGACACTGGTGATATAGAAGAGTGATCATGATTCGATAAACTAAGAACACGTGACACTGGTGATATAGAAGAGTGATCATGATTTGACAAACTAAGAACACATGCCACCGGTGATATATAAGGGTGATCATGATTCGATAAACTAAGTACACGTGACACTGGTGATATAGAATGTTGATCATGATTTGACAAACTAAGAACACGTGCCACTGGTGATATAGATGGGTGATCATGATTTGACAAACTAAGAACACATGCCACCGCGGTGATATATAAGGGTGATCATGATTCGATAAACTAAGAACACGTGACACTGGTGATATATAAGGGTGATCATGATTTGACAAACTAAGAACACGTGCCACTGGTGATATAGAATGTTGATCATGATTTGACAAACTAAGAACACGTGCCACTGGTGATATAGAAGGGTGATCATGATTTGACAAACTAAGAACACGTGCCACTGGTGATATAGAAGGGTGATCATGATTCGATAAACTAAGAACATGTGACACTGGTGATATAGAAGAGTGATGATGATTTGACAAACTAAGAACAGGTGACACTGGTGATATAGAAAGGTGATCATGATTTGACAAACTAAGAACACGTGACACTGGTGTTATAGATGATCATGATTTGACAAACTAAGAACACGTGACACTGGTGATATAGAATATTGATCATGATTCGATAAACTAAGAACACGTGACACTGGCGATATAGAATGTTGATCATGATTTGACAAACTAAGAACACGTGCCACTGGTGATATAGATGGGTGATCATGATTTGACAAACTAAGAACACATGCCACCGCGGTGATATATAAGGGTGATCATGATTCGATAAACTAAGAACACGTGACACTGGTGATATATAAGGGTGATCATGATTTGACAAACTAAGAACACGTGCCACTGGTGATATAGAAGGGTGATCATGATTTGACAAACTAAGAACACGTGCCACTGGTGATATAGAAGGGTGATCATGATTCGATAAACTAAGAACATGTGACACTGGTGATATAGAAGAGTGATGATGATTTGACAAACTAAGAACACGTGACACTGGTGATATAGAAAGGTGATCATGATTTGACAAACTAAGAACACATGCCACCGCGGTGATATATAAGGGTGATCATGATTCGATAAACTAAGAACACGTGACACTGGTGATATATAAGGGTGATCATGATTTGACAAACTAAGAACACGTGCCACTGGTGATATAGAATGTTGATCATGATTTGACAAACTAAGAACACGTGCCACTGGTGATATAGAAGGGTGATCATGATTTGACAAACTAAGAACACGTGCCACTGGTGATATAGAAGGGTGATCATGATTCGATAAACTAAGAACATGTGACACTGGTGATATAGAAGAGTGATGATGATTTGACAAACTAAGAACACGTGCCACTGGTGATATAGAAGGGCGATCATGATTTGACAAACTAAGAACATGTGCCACTGGTGATATAGAAGGGTGATCATGATTCGATAAACTAAGAACATGTGACACTGGTGATATAGAAGAGTGATGATGGTTTGACAAACTAAGAACACGTGACACTGGTGATATAGAAAGGTGATCATGATTTGACAAACTAAGAACACGTGACACTGGTGTTATAGATGATCATGATTTGACAAACTAAGAACACGTGACACTGGTGATATAGAATATTGATCATGATTTGACAAACTAAGCACACGTGACACTGGTGTTATAGAATGGTGATCATGATTTTACAAACTAAGAACACGTGACACTGGTGTTATAGAATGGTGTTCATGATTTTACAAACTAAGAACACGTGACACTGGTGTTATAGAATGTTGATCATGATTTGACAAACTAAGAACACGTGCCACTGGTGATATAGAAGAGTGATCATGATTTGACAAACTAAGAACACGTGACGCTGGTGATATAGAATATTGATCATGATTTGACAAACTAAGAACACGTGACACTGGTGTTATAGAATGAAGATGATGATTTGACAAACTAAGAACACGTGACACTAGTGTTATAGAATGGTGATCATGATTTTACAAACTAAGAACACGTGACACTGGTGTTATAGAATGGCGATCATGATTTGACAAACTAAGAACACGTGACACTGGTGTTATAGAATGTTGATCATGATTTGACAAACTAAGAACACGTGACACTGGTGTTATAGAATGGTGATCATGATTTGACAAACTAAGAACACGTGACACTGGTGTTATAGAATGGTGATCATGATTTGACAAACTAAGAACGCGTGACACTGGTGTTATAGAATGATGATCATGATTTTATCAACTAAGAACACGTGGCACTGGTGTTATAGAATGGTGATCATGATTTTACAAACTAAGAACACGTGACACTGGTGTTATAGAATGTTGATCATGATTTTACAAACTAAGAACACATGACACTGGTGTTATAGAATGGTGATCATGATTTGACAAACTAAGAACACGTGACACTGGTGTTATAGAATGGTGATCATGATTTTATCAACTAAGAACACGTGGCACTGGTGTTATAGAATGGTGATCATGATTTGACAAACTAAGAACACGTGACACTGGTGTTATAGAATGGTGATCATGATTTTATAAACTAAGAACACATGACACTGGTGTTATAGAATGGTGATCACGATTTTACAAACTAAGAACACGTGACACTGGTGTTATAGTATGGTAATCATGATTTTACAAACTAAGAACACGTGACACTGATGTTATAGAATGGTGATCATGATTTTACAAACTAAGAACACGTGACACTGGTGTTATAGAATGGTGATCATGATTTGACAAACTAAGAACACGTGACACTGGTATTATAAAATGGTGATCATGATTTTACAAACTAAGAATACGTAACACTGGTGTTATAGAATGCTGATCATGATTTTGCAAACTAAGAACACGTGACACTGGTGTTATAGAATGACGATCATGATTTTACAAACTAAGAACACGTGACACTGGTGTTATAGAATGGTGATCATGATTTTACAAACTAAGAACACATGACACTGGTGTTATAGAATGTTGATCATGATTTGACAAACTAAGAACACGTGGCACTGGTGTTATAGAATGGTGATCATGATTTTACAAACTAAGAACACGTGACACTGGTGTTATAGTATGGTGATCATGATTTTACAAGCTAAAAACACGTGACACTGGTGTTATAGAATAGTGATCATGATTTTACAAACTAAAAACACGTGACACTGGTGTTATAGAATGGTGATCATGATTTGACAAACTAAGAACATGTGACACTGGTGTTATAAAATGGTGATCATGATTTTACTAACTAAGAACACGTAACACTGGTGTTATAGAATGGTGATCAAGATTTTGCAAACTAAGAACACGTGACACTGGTGTTATAGAATGACGATCATGATTTTACAAACTAAGAACACGTGACACTGGTGTTATAGAATGGTGATCATGATTTTACAAACTAAGAACACATGACACTGGTGTTATAGAATGTTGATCATGATTTTACAAACTAAGAACACGTGGCACTGGTGTTATAGAATGGTGATCATAATTTTACAAACCAAGAACACGTGACACTGGTGTTATAGTATGGTGATCATGATTTGACAAACTAAGAACACGTGGCACTGGTGTTATAGAATGGTGATCATGATTTTACAAACTAAGAACACGAGTAGTATAGTCTCCGCATTTAAGGTAGCATTGACCTACTTATTTGTTCCCCGGGTAAAATTTAAGGGGGAATTTTGTGAGGCTTTCTACGGGTGGGGTATGTGGCACAGCTCTTGGTGGGATCTTTTAACATCCGGTAAGTGCACATAAAATGATGACGTCATCACGATGGCGCCACCAGCTCAAGAGACCAAAAACTACCTCCAACACAGAAGAGTTCCACGCTGCATGGTTCCATTGGGCCGAGTGAGGCTCTCTTCAGTCATGTCATGGGTGTTTTCACAGAATAAAATAAATAAATAAATAAATAAATAAATAAATAAATAAACAAATAAATAAATAAATAAATAAATAAACAAATAAATAAATAAAAAGCGGAACACGGACTCGTACAATATACCTGTATGGGGGGAGGGAGCGGTCATTTTTTTTCGTGGGTGTTACTATGGGTTGTGGGGTCTCGTTTTTCTCGTCTCGCCGAGAAAAACACAATGGGAGGGGTCCCGGAGCGAATCGGTGAAATTTTTGGGAAAAGTCACCGAGGTCTGTATATAGGCTCATACTGGCTATATGGGGGGAGGGCTGGTTAATTTTTTTTGTGGGTGTTACTATGGGTTGTGGGGTCTCGTTTTTCTCGTCTAGCCGAGAAAAACACAATGGGAGGAGTCCCGGAGCGAATTGGTGAAATTTTGGGGAAAAGTCACCGAGGTCTGTATATAGCCCCATGTAGTCCTATACTGGCTATATGGGGGGTATATGTTCAACCTGGGAAATTCACACACGTTCATTGTGATATGGGTTGTTTGGATTTGTTTTTCACGTCTCGTCATTTAGAACACGATGGGAAGGATTTCGAAGCGAAACGGTGAAATTTTTGGGAAAAGTTCACCGAGGCCTGGGTAAGCCCATAGGCCTATACTGCATGGCTATGGGGTATAGGTCCATACGGGGTGGACGTTTTGTGGTCTAGGTGAGCCCCTAATGATCCTATGGTGTCGTATGAGGTCTTATTTTGAAGCTCTCGTTGAGGAGCATCCGACTGGCCTAATGGTTCATCCGTTTTCAATAGTCTGCGCATGCGCAGTCTGGCCGTAGTATAGAAAGCAGGCATTTTGGGTGGTATGTGGTGGTGTGTTTGGGGTAGAGATGGACCGCTATGGGTTCGAATGGGTCGTGGAAGGTGTCAAAGTGAAGCTTGTGTGGGGTAGCGTCAGAATGGCATGTTTTTGAGTGCAAGTCGCGTCAATCTGCGCATGCGCAGTTGGTTGTAGTAAGTAAAGTGGCCATTTTGGGGCAGTACAGGAAGGGATTTGGGGTAGAGATGGACCATCCTTGGTCCGAATGCGTCCTGGAAGGTGTCATTTTGTAGGTCTCGGGGTGTAGAGCCCGATTTGAGGTCTGTCCACGTCATCTGTGACGTCATCGGTACGAGTAGTAGCGAAAGTGGACATTTTGGGGCAGTGAAGGAAGGTATTTGGTGTAGAGAGGGACCATCCTTGGTCCGAATGCGTCGTGTGAGGTGTCATCTTGTAGCAACGACCGCCAACGCCAAGCTTAACGCTTCAACGCCCTGGTGTAATAGCTCAGAAGTTCTGATTTTCTAGATATTCCATGGAATTGTCACTAATTCTTTGAAATGCAGTGACGTCCGTCAACGCTCGTAGTTACGCCTTAACGCTCTAACATAACGCCTTGACGCCATGATATAGACCGGAGAGAGAACAACAACAAGGATGACACATGAGAGAACAACAACAACAAGAAGTTTTGTTTCATATAGTTTATTTTCCCCAATGTTACATCATACCCACGCTGGGGGAGCCGCGTTGGGTATGTTTACAACTCAAAAAGACTCTTGCCCAATCAGAGGCCACCATTTGCATCTGTCATATTCGTTTCTGTCCGTTAGATGTATTCTTGTCCAATCAGAAGTCGCCATTTCAGAAAGTTCCATCTTTGCTCGGTGTGACCTAAGCGTCGTCGGACAGGCCTGGATATTCTTCTGGCAGCATGTCCTGGAACAGTTGTTTGCGCATTCTGATCGCATTTTCCAGGGCCTCGGTGGGTGGTAGCCCCATAGCCTCTTCCAAGTGACGCTTGGTCTTCATGATGGACCTGTGCGTGGGGTCGCCTTTCATTTCAAGCGGTAATAAGGTATACTGTTCATAGATCGCCATGGCTGTTTTCCTGATGCGGGGGCGCATTTGGGTGTACGTCTGTTGTAAATTATCCTCTCCGGCGTCCTCCATCGCTGCAGCGTAAGTATTGATAGCTGCTGTCACAATACGATCCCAGAAGGTAGGTTCTGCCTCACTTTCCACGGACGTAGGCTGACTATCTGAGGTCAAGCTCTCCGTATCACTAGATAGACTCTCAGCAATCTCTGTTTCGGTATCAGTCGATACACTCTCAGCAGTCTCTGTATCAGCATCCGCCTCTACGGACTCCTCAGAGTCTTCAATCCCATGTATATTTTTCTGGTGTCGCATCATATCGTAACGTCTGGTGAAAGTGCGTTCGCACTCAGAGCAAGTATAAGCCATGTTGACGGTTGAACGTCGAATGTGCGTGTTTTTGGAAATACGCTTGCTTTTATAGACAGTAACGCCCATCAACGCTTAGCTTAACGCTTCAACGCCCTGGTGAATTAGCTCAGAAGCTTCCATGGAATTGACACCAATTCATCGAAATGCAGTGACGCCCGTCAACGCCCGTTGTTACGCCTTAACGCCCGTCTCAACGTCTTAACACACTTTCTTAACGCTTTAACGTCGTTTAATGATGCGTTCGAACAAATGTTTCTTTTGTGCTATTGCTCTGACATACGCCGCTTTCCAGTTCATGCCCGAGGTTTTCAACATCGACGCTGTTCTTTCAATTTCCATATGGACTGGGTCCTTATCCAACAATTTCATATGGGTCAGTAAGTCGGCATACCGCTGACGTAAAGCCCGTCGTAGTCTGGGTGCCAATCTGTATGCGCTAAAATTGCGGCTTCCTCTTTCGAATACCCTTTGCGTTGAAACTTGTTTTCTGTGACCTCCAACATCTCGTCCATCTCGGCGTCCATACTTTCTTTGAGCAAATCCTTCCATAGCCTCGAGTTCACATTATGTTCTTCAACCTCGGGTTGGTCCTTCACGGTTGGATGATATTCCGGGACTGATGATATGAAGGGGCCCCGCTGTACGGGGGTGGGTTGCCGCTTTACCAGATGTGGACTCGGTGGATGGTGTAGGGGCTGTGGTGATCCCTCGCCGGGTAGCAGGTAGGTCGTCAGCCGGCGATCTTCGGGGGTATGGGATTTTAAATCTACGAACAGGTAGCCGTATGGACGATTTGTCGCTTCTTGAAACGCCTGCATGAAATGGTCGATGTTCTGAGGATAAATTCGACTACCAAACACACGAATTTGTGCTCTGTCGATGGGGTTGGAGAACAACACAAAGTATTGGCAGTTCAAGGCAATATCTCTGGACGCCTTCCCTTGAGGGAAGAGATTCTGGGTCAAATAGATGACGGACAGATTGCGATGATGGGACCTTTTGGTGAATAGGTCGGCGATTTTCGAATTGTCCTTGGCCGCACTCATCAGATCATCTAGCACTACCACGTTGGTCTGCTCGGGGTCAAAGTAATACGGTTCGTCTATGTCGTGAGGAATCCCTGGGACGAAACTCACATTCTGTAATCGCGTAGTTTCATAGGCGGGCTGCCATTGGCTATAACACCAAACAACACGTGTCGGAGCTGGGGCTGCCACACCTTCCTCTAAGAACTTCATCACCCAGGACGTCTTTCCACATGCCGTAGGGCCGCTCACCGTCATCGTATAGGGATGCTCTACTGCACTTGTTGGACCTATAGCGGGACTCGGCGGTGTCTCTTGGTTGTGTTTGCCTTGAATGTGCCTGAGCATACTATCGCGACGAGAGAAGGTTCTCTGACAGAACGTACACGTACACGACATGTTGATCTGTCGACCAATACATAAGGACTGATGAGGGACACATGTTCATTCTTATATGTACAGACACCACCACCAACACCACCACCACCACACACTACCACACACACACACACACCCACACACACCACCACCACCGCCACCACCGGGCGTTGACGGGCGCCAACGCCCGTTGGTGGTGGTGGGAGCTCCCGTGTGGCAGAGTTCTTGGATCGGAGCTCTTGGAGCCCAAAGCCTGTGGAGCTCAGAGCTCGGAAGTGACATTTGCATCATTCTTCTATGTACAGACACCACCACCAACACCACCACCACACACTACCACCACCCACGCACACCACCAGCACCACATTCCACCAACACCACCACCACCACCGCCACTACCGGGCGTTGACGGGCGTCAACGCCCGGTGGTGGTGGTGGGAGCTCCCGTGTGGCAGAGCTCTTGGATCGGAGCTCTTGGAGCTCAAAGCCTGTGGAGCTCAGATCTCGGAAGTGACATTTGCATATGACCTCTGTGAGGTCACTTCCGCTTCCGTTCACGTGACCGGAACTGACCTTTGACCCCTGCGCGCAATTTTTATCCGGTATTGCTAGCGCGCGCAGGGGTCAAAGGTCAGTTCCGGTCACGTGAACGGAAGAGGATGTGACCTCACAGAGGTCATATGCAAATGTCACTTCCGAGATCTGAGCTCCACAGGCTTTGAGGTCCAAGAGCTCCGATCCAAGAGCTCTGCCACACGGGAGCTCCCACCACCACCACCGGGCGTTGACGCCCGTCAACGTCCGGTGGTGGCGGCGGTGGTGATGGTGGTGGAATGTGGTGGTGGTGTGCGTGGGTGGTGGTAGTGTGTGGTGGTGGTGTTGGTGGTGGTGTCTGTACATATAAGAATGATGCAAATGTCACTTCCGAGCTCTGAGCTCCACAGGCTTTGAGCTCCAAGAGCTCCGATCCAAGAACTCTGCCACACGGGAGCTCCCACCACCACCACCGGGCGTTGACGCCCGTCAACGCCCGGTGGCGGCGGTGGTGGTGGTGTGTGTGGGTGTGTGTGTGTGTGTGTGTGTGTGGTAGTGTGTGGTGGTGGTGTTGGTGGTGGTGTCTGTACATATAAGAATGAACATGTGTCCCTCATCAGTCCTTATGTATTGGTCGACAGATCAACATGTCGTGTACGTGTACGTTCTGTCAGAGAACCTTCTCTCGTCGCGATAGTATGCTCAGGCACATTCAAGGCAAACACAACCAAGAGTCCCGCTATAGGTCCAACAAGTGCAGTAGAGCATCCCTATACGATGACGGTGAGCGGCCCTACGGCATGTGGAAAGACGTCCTGGGTGATGAAGTTCTTAGAGGAAGGTGTGGCAGCCCCAGCTCCGACACGTGTTGTTTGGTGTTATAGCCAATGGCAGCCCGCCTACGAAACTACGCGATTACAGAATGTGAGTTTCGTCCCAGGGATTCCTCATGACATAGACGAACCGTATTACTTTGACCCCGAGCAGACCAACGTGGTAGTGCTAGATGATCTGATGAGTGCGGCCAAGGACAATTCGAAAATCGCCGATCTATTCACCAAAGGGTCCCATCATCGCAATCTGTCCGTCATCTATTTGACCCAGAATCTCTTCCCTCAAGGGAAGGCGTCCAGAGATATTGCCTTGAACTGCCAATACTTTGTGTTGTTCTCCAACCCCATCGACAGAGCACAAATTCGTGTGTTTGGTAGTCGAATTTATCCTCAGAACATTTCATGCAGGCGTTTCAAGAAGCGACAAATCGTCCATACGGCTACCTGTTCGTAGATTTAAAATCCCATACCCCCGAAGATCGCCGGCTGACGACCCACCTGCTACCCGGCGAGGGATCACCACAGCCTCTACACCATCCACCGAGTCCACATCTGGTAAAGCGGCAACCCACCCCCGTACAGCGGGGCCCCTTTATATCATCAGTCCCGGAATTTCACCCAACCGTGAAGGACCAACCCGAGGTTGAAGAACATAATGTGAACTCGCGGCTATAGAAGGATTTGTTCAAAGAAAGTATGGACGCCGAGATGGGCGAGATGTTGGAGGTCACAGAAAACAAGTTTCAACGCAAAGGGTATTCGAAAGAGGAAGCCGCAATTTTAGCGCATAACAGATTGGCACCCAGACTACGACGGGCTTTACGTCAGCGGTATGCCGACTTACTGACCCATATGAAATTGTTGGATAAGGACCCAGTCCATATGGAAATTGAAAGAACAGCGTCGATGTTGAAAACCTCGGGCATGAACTGGAAAGCGGCGTATGTCAGAGCAATAGCACAAAAGAAACATTTGTTCGAACGCATCATTAAACGACGTTAAAGCGTTAAGAAAGTGTGTTAAGACGTTGAGACGGGCGTTAAGGCGTAACAACGGGCGTTGACGGGCGTCACTGCATTTCGATGAATTGGTGTCAATTCCATGGAAGCTTCTGAGCTAATTCACCAGGGCGTTGAAGCGTTAAGCTAAGCGTTGATGGGCGTTACTGTCTATAAAAGCAAGCGTATTTCCAAAAACACGCACAGTCGACGTTCAACCGTCAACATGGCTTATACTTGCTCTGAGTGCGAACGCACGTTCACCAGACATTACGATATGATGCGACACCAGAAAAATATACATGGGATTGAAGACTCCGAGGAGTCCGTTGAGGCGGATGCTGATACAGAGACTGCTGAGAGTGTATCGACTGATACCGAAACAGAGATTGCTGAGAGTCTATCTAGTGATACGGAGAGCTTGACCTCAGATAGTCAGCCTACGTCCGTGGAAAGTGAGGCAGAACCTACCTTCTGGGATCGTATTGTGACAGCAGCTATGAATACTTACGCTGCAGCGATGGAGGACGCCGGAGAGGATAATTTACAACAGACGTACACCCAAATGCGCCCCCGCATCAAGAAAACAGCCATGGCGATCTATGAACAGTATACCTTACTACCGCTTGAAATGAAAGGCGACCCCACGCACAGGTCCATCATGAAGACCAAGCGTCACTTGGAAGAGGCTATGGGGCTACCACCCACCGAGGCCCTGGAAACTGCGATCAGAATGCGCAAACAACTGTTGCAGGACATGCTGCCCGAAGAATATCCAGGCCTGTCCGACGACACTTAGGTCACACCGAGCAAAGATGGAACTTTCTGAAATGGCGACTTCTGATTGAACAAGAATACGTCTAACGGACAGGAACGAATATGACAGATGCAAATGGTGGCCTCTGATTGGGCAAGAGTCTTTTTGAGTTGTAAACATACCCAACGCGGCTCCCCCAGCGTGGGTATGATGTAACATTGGGAGAAATAAACTATATGAAACAAAACTTCTTGTTGTTGTTGTTCTCTCATGTGTCATCCTTGTTGTTGTTGTTGTTCTCTCTCCGGTCTATATCATGGCGTCAAGGCGTTATGTTACAGCGTTAAGGCGTGACTACGAGCGATGACGGGCGTCACTGCATTTCGAAAAATTAGTGACAATTCCATGGAATATCTAGAA